>JAEOAD010000022.1:26360000-26570000 GCA_036365145.1 Orientallactaga sibirica
TTTTTTTTTTTTTTTTTTGGTTTTTCAAGGTAGGGTTTCACTCTAGCTCCAGCTCAGGCTGACCTGGAATTCACTATGTAGTCTCATGAACTCATGGTAATACTCCTACCTCTGCCTCCCCAGTGCTGGGATTAAAGGTGTGCGCCACCACACCCGGCTCCTGTCTCCACTTTCGATGCTGGGCTTACAGGTACCTGCTATAATGCCTGGCATTAAAAAGTTTTTTTTATTTATTTGTGAGCAGAGAGACAGAGAGAAGAGAGACAGAGAGAATGGATACACAAGGGCCTTCAACCACTGCACATGAACTCCAGATGCATGCGCCACTTTATGCATCTGGCTTTATGAGGATATTAGGGAAATGAATCCAAGTCGTTAGGCTTTGCAGGCAAGTGCCTTAACCACCGAGCAATCTCTCCAGTCCCCATGCCTGGCATTTTTAATGATTATGTTTTTAACAGAGTAGGCTTGCATGCCTGTGGTGTCCCACCTTCCTTCCGCCATCCCTGGAGTTGGTGGAAACATGGGAAACTGTGTCCCCCTCCTTAGCTTCTGATTGTGTGGGATGGGGCGAGGGCCCAGAATCTGCATTTCTTCTAAATCCCAGGGGATGCTACTGTTCGGGAACACGCTGGGAGGGGCAGGACTCCAAAGGCCTCCTATAGCTCTCTCCTCTCACAGTTGGCTCAGGCCTCTTGCTTAGTCCTGTGGCTTCTAGAACTTTCACCTTGGGAGCACACTAGCTCCCTGCCCTCATCCTTCACGCTGACATTTTTCCTGGCTGCCATGGTGCAGCTTTCAAGTTCCTTGGATGATTTTGAATTTCCCAGTGGCTATTCTTAGTTTCTAGAATACTTACCAACAAAGTAGAGCTTTACTTGAGACACTGCAAAGGCCTAGATGACATTCAGGACAAGCAAGCCTGGCTGTGTTCATCCCATCAGCCTCTGCAGAAGAGCTTTGACAGGAAGAAGGGTGGAGGTCCGGCCTGTCCTGGCCCACTATCCCAGCCAGGCAAAGGGAGACACTGACAGGTCTGTCCTTTGAGAAGTCACTCTGAGCTCCTGAGAATGGCAAGAGAAAGTGGCCACCCACTGCATTGGCTTGAGGACAGTCCCAGTTCTTCCCAGGCACAGGAATAGCTGAACCCAACTGGGGTCCACAGATGCTGTGGGACTCACCAGGACAGCAGGCCGGTGGGCTTTTGATTACTCTCCTTGGAAGCCCAGAACCCAGGAGCAGCAGAAGAGAGAACTATGGGGTTCTGCCCATGGAGTGGCTCAGTGACTGTCAGCCAGGCAGCTCCCAGGGTTGGTTATCCACGTGCTGGTCAGCTGTCTCAAGAATGTGAGCTCCGGCCTGGAGAGATGGCTTAGCGGTTAGGGCGCTTGCCTGCAAGCCTAAGGACCCATGTTCAACTCTCCAAATCCCACATAAGACAGATGCACAAAGGTGAGGCAAGCACAAGACCACACATGCCCACTAGGTGGCGCAATCATCTGGAGTTCGATGGCAGTGGCTGAGGCCCTGGCATGCCAAATCTTTCTCTCTCTCTAAAATTAAAAAAAAAAAATTTTTAAGTACACACCTGTAATCCCAGCACTTGAGAAGTGGAAGTGAGAGGTTCAAGAGTTCAAGGACATCCTCAGCTACAAATCAAGTTTGAGGCCAGCCTGAGCTACATGAGACCCTAACTCAAAACCAAGTATAAAAGCTCTTTAAGGCTATCAGCTTTAGCCACCAGTACTACAACTGTGTAAAAATAGACAACTACAAGTTGGGTTTGGGGGCTCAGGTCTGTAATTCCAGTACTTGGAAGGCTGAGGCAGTTGAGTGTGAGTTTGAGGCCTGCCTGAACTACATCGTGAGACTCTGTCAAAAATGAAATAAATCAATGAATAAATACAACTACAAATTTCAAAACTTGAATGTTGGTTAAGGTTCTAGTTGAAATGGCAGGTATGTGTTCCAAAAATAGCTATGGAACACTGAGAAGATAAAAATATTATTCTCACAGATGCTTTGAGGATACCAAGGCAGGACTAGTCTCAGAGACACCAAAAGTACAAATCTTGGCCAAGTTTGAGCGCAGGACCTTGGAAGCCCGATTATAAACTGGGCCCTTTGTTTACCACAAGCCACCTTGCAAAATTCTATTCTAGCTGCCATGACTTGCCATGAATAACCTCTAGCCTGGAGACGGATGATGAGACCTGCCCAAGAATTTGCAGTAGAAAACTGAATTTTACTCATTATATATTTGTTATGGAACATCAGGTCACCAAAAATCATGCATTATCTAACTCATTTGCTACGGCTTCTCTGACCTTACCGCAATTAGCCAAGCCAGGCCTATAAAACGTAGTGCCTTCAGTTGTGGTTAGAAAGAGCAATAGAGCCAGGCGTGGTGGCACATGCCTTTAATCCCAGCACTTGGGAGGCAGAGGTAGGAGGATTGCCATGAGTTCGAGGCCACCCTCAGACTATGTAGTGAATTCCAGGTCAGCCTGGGCTTGAGCAAGACCCTACCTCAAAAAAAAAAAAAAAAACAGCAAAAAGAAAGAAAGAAGGAAGGAAGGAAGGAAGGAAGGGAGGGAGGGAGGGAGGGAGGGAGGGAGGGAGGGAGGGAGGAAGGAGAGAGAGAGAAAGAAAGAAAGAAAGAAAGAAAGAAAGAAAGAAAGGAAAAAAGAAAGAAGAAAGAGCACTAGAGGGCTGGAGAGATGGCTTAGCAGTGAAGGCATGTACTTGAGAAGCCTAAGGACCCAAATTCAGTTCTCCAGGTCCCGCATAAGCCATGGTGGCGCCTGCGTCTGGAGTTCACTTGTAGTGGCTAGAGGCCCTGGCATGCCCATTCTCACTCTTTCTTTCTCTCCCCCACCCCTCTCTCTGTCTCTGATATAAATAAATAAAACTAAATCTTTAAAAAAAAAAGCAATAGAGCTTTCCCTCTTTCCACACATCATATAAGTTGGGCTGTGTTTTAAAATGGTAAATAACAATCACTTCACATACAATGCGAGGACTTGACAATCTCTTCCATCCGGACTCCATGTGTAGAAGAGTATTCGGAACTTGGCAGCACTTAGGAAATGTTTGTTGGGTGATTTATTTGTGGGCTTCTTGACAGAGAGCACAAGTATCTGGTAGAATAGGGCTCAACTGAAGACACGTTATAGTAGACTTTTCACTGGCTTCTCTGACACAGTTTTTATTAACTTGCCTCACATCTTTATTTAAATGTTAAAGCATTCTTCTGCCACAGAATGTTATGCAGGAAGCTGAAGCGTCTCAGAGACGACTAGTAATAGACCACAGCCAGCATGTAGTGGTTAAACATCAGGTAAAAGGAGCAGTAAGTCAGGAGACCACTAGAGGGCAACAGAGGACCATGAACTGACTGCAGCGCCAAGAGAGGTATGTGTTCATGGGAGTCCCAAGAAGTTAGCTAATCTCCATATAGGCCAGGTTCTAAGAGCCCAAGGGCAGAGGTAGGAAGGATGGGGAGCTGGGAGGGAAGAGGGAAGAGAGGAGTTCATCTGCAATGGCTAGAGGCCCTGACACACTCATTTTCCTCTTTCTGTCTCTCCTCCCTCTCTCCTTGAAAATCAATAAAAATTTTCAAAAAGCAGAATGGGGGCTGGAGAGATGGCTTAGCGGTTAATGTACTTGCCAAATCTCCAGGTCCCACATTTAGCCAGACGCAAGTGACACAAGCACACAATGCTGTGCATGCCCACAAGGAGGCACATGCATCTGGAGTTCATTCACAGGGGCTGAAAAGTCCTGGTGCACCCATTCTCCCTGTCTCTCTGTTTCTCTCTCCCTCTCAAATAATAATAATAATAAAAAAAAAAAAGGTGGCTTCTCCTCAGTTGCCTGTCATCACAGCCTCTTCCCACCATGTGATCTGGAACTCTCTATGCCTCATTTTCCTCCTCCACTAATTGGAGATAATAATGATGGCATGAGCAGACACATTTGATATGAAGGATTTAATAGAAACTTCACATCCTGCGAAACTCAATAACTTAAGATAATCCAAACCAAAAAAGTGTCAAGCATTTCTGCTGCCAGACTGGCACAGGTGACAATGCACTCAACCAGCCACTGTGACTCTATCCAGTCCTGTGACCTTGAAATTACGTGACTCTTGATGAGATGTTAGTGGGTACAGAGGACAGAAGTAGAAATTGGCTTATTTCAAGCTTTTCACACAAAACAAGACTTTATTGGTAGTCGTACTGTGCTGCATACAATCTCCATCCATGATTCCCGGTACCTGCCTCCAGACTGTGGAGGGTTAAATGTGCCATGGGCATGGCGCCGAGAGGAGACGTTAATAAACAGCAGCTGTTTGTTTCAGTCACCCAGAGCTCAGTGGCTTAAAACAACAACCGTTTGTTAAGTCTCCCCATCTGCCCATCAGCTGAGGAGCTGGCTAACCCTAGACCAGGTTTGGCTTGGATGTTCTGCTGGGCTCAGCTGGGCTCACTCACACATCTGTAGCCCACTAGGCTCTGAATAATCTAGGCTGGACTTAGCTCATCTCCACCTGTCTTTTCATCCTGCTGGGCTTGGCCACCTATCAAGGCAACAGTGAAATACAGAAAGCATATGAACACAGAATCTTCTATGTGACATATACTATGTGTCATGTGCGTGTGAAAGCTCGTGTTTGCATGTAGGCACATGCGTACTTATGGCACATATATGAAGGTCAGAGGACAACTCCTCATGTTAGTCCTCACCTGCCACCTTGAAGCAGGTTCTCTCACTGTCCACCACACCAGGTAGCTGGCCTACAAGCTCTGAGTGACTCTCCTATCTCCACATCCATTCTTGCTCTGGGTACACTGGGATTGTAAATGCAATAATATAGCATCAGGCGTTATGTAAGTGCTGGGATCTGAACTCAGACTGTATAGCTAGTGTTGTATACACAGAGCCGTCATCCCAGCTCCTCCCACCTCTTTGAATTGTTGGTTTCTCATAGCTACAGTGTAAATGCCCTTAGAACAGGGATTCTTTATTATTGAAAAATGGAGGTAAGATCTGAAAAAAAAAAAAAAAAAAAAAAAAAAAAAAAAAGGACTGTCTGGCTCCAAAGCCCAGGCTGTGCATTATTGCAGTCTATTGCCTCTCCTCATAAAAGATGGGCAAAGCCAGGCATGGTGGTGCATACCTTTCTTCCCAGCACTCGGGAGGCAGAGGCAGATCACTGTGAGAGACCACCCTGAGACTACATAGTGAATTCCACGTCAGCCTGGGCTCTAGAGAGACCCTCCTCAAAAAACCAAAAGAGAGAGAGAGAGAAAGATGGCCAAGTAATTAGAGGCTGCATGAGAATCCAGGCCCTAAATTGAGCCTAAATATATCATAATGCTTTTCTCCTGAAGTCAGAGCCTCTAGAGGAAGCATCAAATTGCCGTGTTTATTACTAGATCAGGTGGTAACACAGAACAGATGCATTAGAAAAATTGCATTTGAAAGCCCAGGAGACAGGCATGGTTGTGTGGCCTGCCATCCCAGCTACTTGGGGGGCTGAGAAAGGAGAACCTGCATGTTGGAGGCCAGCCTGGATAACTTAATGAGACCTTATCTCAAAATGAAGTTTTTGGGCTGGAGAGATGGCTTAGCAGTTAAGGCACTTGCCTGCGAAGCCTAAGGACCCCGGTTCCGTTCTCCAAGTCCCACGTTAGCCAGATGCACATCATGGTGCATGCATCTGGAGTTCATTTGCAGTGGCTACAGGCCTTGGAGAGCCCATTCTTTCTCTCTCTCTCTCTTTCCCTCTGTCCCTCTATATCTAATAAATAAATAAAACAAAAAATTTTACATAAATGAAGTTTTTGTTGTTGTTGCTTTCAAGGTAAGGTCTTACTCTATGCCAGGCTGACCTGGAATTCACTATGTCATTTCTGGAGAGGGGGGCCTCACTCATAGCAATCCTCCTACTTCTGCCTTCCAAGTGCTGGGATTAAAGGCATGTGCCACCACACCTAGCTAAGTTTTTTGGTTTTTGGGTTTGTTTGTTTGTTTGTTTGTTTTAATACAGCCAAATGGTTAAAGTACTTGCCTAACATAGGTGAGGCACTGGATTTCACTCCCAGTACAGAAGAGAAGAAAAACAGACAAATGGAATTCCTTCAGACTAAACAGGGCCTGCACAGCAAACAAGAGTGAACAGACAACCATCTTAGAAGATGAGAGAAAATATTTGCAAACTATCTCACAAGGGGTTAATAATTAGAACATAAAAGGAATTAAAGCAATCCATTAGCAAAAAAATCCAATTAGGGCTGGAGAGATGGCTTAGCGGTTAAGGCGCTTACCTGCGAAGCCTAAGGACTCCTGTTTGAATCCTCCAGATCCCATGTAGCCAGATGCAACAGGGATGCAAGCATGCAATGCCATGCATGCCCACAAGGGGGCACACACATCTGGAGTTTGTTCACAGCAGCTGAAAGGCCCTGGCATGCCCATTCTCTCTCTCTCTCTCTCTCTCTCTCTCTCTGCCTCTCTCTCAAAAAATTAATTTTTTTATATCCAATCAAAACATGAGCAATAGGGCTGGAGAGATGGCTTAGCTGTCAAGACGTTTGCCTGCAAAGCCTAAGTAAGGACCCAGGTTCAACTCCCCAGATCCCATATAAGTCAGCCGTACAAGGTGACACATCCACGAGTTCGCAATGCACACAGGTGGCACACATGTCTGGAGTTTGATTACAGCAGTGGCTGGAGCTCTTGCTCTTGCTTTCTCTCTCATTTTAAGAAAAAGGCTATTCTGTTGGGCTTGCCTCAATAAAATAAAATAAAATAAAATGAGTAATAGCTGGGCGTGGTGGCACACACTTTTTTAAATATTATTTTTATTGACAACTTCTTTAATTGTAGACAATATCCCATGCTATTTCCCTCCCCCCCCCCACTTTCCCCTTTGAAACTTCACTGTCCATCATATCCCCTCCCCCTCTCAATCAGTCTCTCTTTTCAATTTGATGTCATGATCTTTTCCTCCTATTAGGATGGCCTTGTGTAGGTAGTGTCAGGCACTGTAAAGTCATGGATATCCAGGCCATTTTGTGTCTGGAGGAGCACATTGTAAGGAGTCCTACTCTTCCTTTGGCTCATACATTCTTTCCGCCCCCTCTTTTGCAATGGACCTTGAGTCTTGGAAGGTAGGTTTGAGACGTTTCAGTGCTGAGCACTCCTCTGTCACTTCTTCTCAGCACCATGGTATCTTCTGAATCATCCCAAGGTTGGTGGTGGCACACACTTTTAATCCCAGATCTCAGGAGGCAGAGGTAGGAGGATCATCATGAGTTCGAGGCCACTCTGAGATTATATAATGAATTCTAGGTCAGCCTGAGCTAAAGTGAAACCATAGCTCAAAAAGCCACCCCCCCCCCCGCCGGGTGTGGTGGCGCATGCCTTTAATCCCAGCACTTGGGAGGCAGAGGTAGGAGGATCGCCGAGAGTTCGAGGCCACCCTGAGACTACATAGTTAATTCCAGGTCAGCCTGGTCCACAGTGAGACCCTACCTCGAAAAACCAAAAAAAAGCCCCCAAAAAGAGCAATAGATCTAAGTATACATTTCTAAAGTAAGGCATGCAAATGTCCAACAAGTACATGAAAGAAAGAAAGAAAGAAAGAAAGAAAGAAAGAAAGAAAGAAAGAAAGAAAGAAAGAAAGAAAGAAAGAAAGAGAGAAAAGGAGGAGGAGGAGGGGAGGGAAGGAGGGAGGGAGGGAGGAAGGAAGGAAGGAAGGAAGGAAGGAAGGAAGGAAGGAAGGAAGGAAGGAAGGAAGGAAGCTAGCTTACCATCACCAGTCCACAGGGAAATACAGGTGAACCACAATGAGCTGTCACCTTCCCTCAGTAAGAACAGCCATTATCAAACAATAAAAGACAATTGCGGAGGAGGCTGAAGAGAGACCTTCTGCACACTGCTGTGGGAATATAAATTGGCACAGCAATTATGGAAAACAATATGGAGATGCCTCAAAAAGTTAAAAATTAAAATTAAGCCGGGCGAGGTGGCGCACGCCTTTAATCCCAGCACTTGGAGGCAGAGGTAGGAGGACCGCCATGAGTTCAAGGCCACCCTGAGACTATATAGTGAATTCCAGGTCAGCCTGGGCTAGAGTGAAACACTACCTCAAAAAAACAAAACAAAAAAAATTAAAATAGAGCTTCCATATGATGCAGCTTTCCCACACTACCAGGTACATATGTCCAAAAGAACTTAAATCAGTATATGAAACGTTTACTGTAGCACTACTCACAGTGGCCAAGGAAATGACGTAAGTGTCTGTCATCTGATAAATGGATCAAGAAAAGTGCTACATATACATATACATATACATATACATATACATATACATATACACAGTGAGATTCTATTTGGCCATTAAAAAAAAAAAAAAATGAGTGAAATCCTGTTATTTATAACAACATGGATGAAACTGGAAGTCATTGTGTTTAAAACAAACAAACAAAAAAGCCAGGCACAGTAATATAAGTATTGCATGATCTTCCTCGCATATAGAATCTAGAAAAGGTGATCTCATAGAAGCTGAGAGTAGAATGACGGTAGAAGTGTGAGTTAAGAACATGCTGATCAGTGGAAACTAAGTTACAGTGAGAGAGACGTCCCTGTGTGCTACTGCAAAGGAGAGTGACTACCAGTGACAGTGGCATGTTGGATTTTTATTTATTTCTTTTTAATTTTTCTGAGGTAGGGTCTCACTCTAGCTCAGGCTGACCTGGACTTCACTATGTAGTCTCAGGGTGGCCTTGAACTCATGGTGATCCTCCTACGTCTGCCTCCTAAGTGCTGGGATTAAAGGCGCACACTACCACGCCCAGCTTATGTTGTATTTTTTTAAAAACAGAAAGGATTTTGAATGTTTTCACTAACTTGCACATTATATATACATATATATCACATGGTACTCCATAAATATGTATAATTTTATGTGACTGTCTAAAAAGGGTAACTGGTCCACTGGGCACTGAACTGTAGAGCAAAAGGGAAGGCCAGGGGCCTGGGAAAGTCCTGGGGGGATGCCAGTCAGCTCTTCTCTGTATTAGAAGAGGCGGCAGCTAACAGTTGCCTCTGAATCCAGTTTCTTTGGGTTCAAATTAGTGTGGATCTTCCACGTAAATGATTTATGGATGAAATAAAAGCCCTTTATGTAAGGTTATCAATGAGCTTGATTATGATAATCGTTTTAAAATGTATACATATATCAAATGTTATACACCATAAATGTGTACAGTTTTTTTGTTGTTGTTTTGTTTGAGGTAGGGTCTTCCTCTAGCCCAGGCTGACCTGGAATTCACTATGTATTCTTTTTTTTTTTGGTTTTGCAAGGTAGGGTCTCACTCTGGTCCAGGCTGACCTGGAATTAACTATGTAGTCTCAGGGTGGCCTCAAACTCTCGGCGATCCTCCTACCTCTTCCTCCTGAGTGCTGGGATTAAAGGTGTGCGCCACCACGCCCGGGCCCACTATGTATTCTTAGGGTGACCTCAAACTCACAGTGATCCTCCTACCTCTGCCTCCAGAATGCTGGAATTAAAGGAGTATGCCAGCACACACAGCTGGAAAACATTTTTTTTTAAAGAAGCAATTGGAGCTGGAGAGATGGCTTAGTGGTTAAGTGCTTGCCTATGAAGCCTAAGGACACTGGTTCAAGGCTCGATTCCCCAGTACCCACATAAATCAGATGCACAATGTGGCGCATGCGTCTGGAGTTTGTTTGCAGTTGCGACCATTCTCTCCCTTCCTCTCTCTCTTCCTCTGTCTGTCGCTCTCAAATTAAAAAATTAAAATAAACAAAAAAAATTTTTTTAAAAGAAACAATATTTGTTAGAAAGACTAAGCCAGGCCGGGCGTGGTGGTGCACACCTTTAATCCCAGCATTCGGAAGGCAGAGGTAGGAGGATTGCCTTGAGTTCGAGGCCACCCTGAGACTACATAGTGAATTCCAGGTCAGCCTGAGCAAGACTGAAACCCTACCTCGAAAAGCAAAAAAAAAAAAAGACTAATCCAGGCCTGAAATTCTAGCTAAAGCAGGAAGGTCACAAGGTCAAGGTGTGCTGGACCAATTCAAGGAGATCCTGTCTCGAAATAAAATCAAACAAACAGGGCTGGAGAGATGGCTTAGGGATTAAGGTGCCTGCCTCCTAAGCCTAAGAACACTGGTTCCAATCTCCAAGCTTCCAATCTCCAATCTTCAGGTCCCACGTTTAGCCAGATGCAGTGATGCAAGGGCGCATTGCCGCACTTGGCCACAAGGGGGCGCACACATCTGGATTTCGTTCACAGCAGCTGAGACACTGCTGGCGCGCCCATCTCTATCTTCCTCTCTCTGTCTCTCTCTCTGTGTCTCTCTCCAAAAAAAAAAAAAAAGTAAAAAATAAAAAGTTTTAAAAAAACAAACAAATAAATAGTTAAAGGCCTTGGGGGAGGGGCTCAGGAGATGACTTACTGGAAAAGCATTTGCCTTGCAACCTGAGGACCTCAGTTTGGATGCCCAGAACCCACATAAAAATACCAGGAGTGGTGGCACGTGCCTGTAATCCCGATTCCTGGACTCGCTGCTCAGCCAGTCTAACCTAGTTGGTGAGCTCCAGGCCATGGAGAATTCCTGTGGAATGAGTTCCTGAGGATGACACCCGAGGTTGTCCTCTGGCTTATACATTCGTGTGCACACGTGTGTACACCCCCCTACACACACTCACATGTGCACACTTTTTTTTTTAAGGGCTGGAGTTACAGCTTAGCAGTCAAGTGCTTAGTGGCAGAGTGCTTGCCTAGCACGTAAGAGTGTCTAGATTCAGTTCTCCAGACAAGAAAGAATGAATGGGTGAAAGGGAAGAGAGGGAGGAAGGGAGGGAACAAAAAAACCCAAGAGACAACCCAAGAAGGTTTCTGGCCCAGTCCCTCTGCCTCCAAGCTGCGCTGCCCAGGCAGCGATATTTAGGAACATTGCAGTTAGCTGGGATGGTCAGACTTGGAGTCTATTTCCACGAGCACCTTGGAAGTGCGGGTCAGCATCTCTTCCTCCCATCAGCAGGTTTTGTTCCGGCCAGACCTTAGATCAGGGGTTGCAAACTGGCAGACTGTGGGGCTGCGACCAGCCTGCAGACATATTGTGTTTTGCCTGCACTGACAAAAATGTTTTAAAAGTTGCCGACGTTTAAAAATAGAGAGAGCGCCATTAAAAATTCAGCCCATCTTGAAATAAGTTCACTGAAAGGGTTTTCGTATGTTCTGTGAATATTTGTTGGAAATGCCCTATAAGACCCTACACTTGGGGGGTTCTTTAAGGGTTGACAACAGCTGCTCTATTATTTAGGGTCCTAAGACTATTCTCTTTATTCTTCAGTCAATTTAAGCATATTAGATTCTCTAAGGAGGCAGTAGTTTAATATAAGCCTCCATTTTATTGGCAAAAGTTCCTCAGAATTCCCTTTCATTATTGTAGTGTTTTCAGTACCTTTGCCCTTACTTCCTTTTTCATTCATTCATAATTATTTATATCTTTCTTCTTTTTCATGTGAAAAAATTTTGCCAGGCCTATCTTCTTGCTCTTTTCTATGAATCTGTTCTCAGATACTTCCTCTCTGTTGCTACCTTGATTTCATATCTCAATAATCTGCTTCTACTATTTCTAAACTGCTAGCTTTCTTTGACATAATGGGTTTATTCCGAAATTTTATTTGCTAATACTAATTCTTTCTTTATTTTTTTTTATTAACTAGAAACTTTGTATAGACACATCATGTATTGGTACCATCATTTCCCTCTTCCATGTCCCCACTCCACTGCGGCCCTTACTTAGTGGGATTGATGGTTGTGGGTTAGGAGTTGTGAGAGCAGCAGTCAGTCATTGTGGGAGTAGGAGGGCAGTCCCTCTATGTATTCCCTCCCACCCTGCGGCTCTTACATTCTTTCCGCTTTCTCTCCCACAAAATTCCCTGAGCCTTGGTGGGTGTGCTTTAAGTCTACAAACTCCAGATGCATGCCCCACCATGTGCATCTGGCTTACGTGGGTTCTGGGGAATCAAACCTGGATCCTTTGGCTTCGCAGGCAAGCACCTTAACTGCTAAGCCATCCCTCCAGGCTCTGAGTCCGTTTTTATGGTGGCAGGGCTAAACTCAAATGTCCAGCCACTGGCTTGATGGTTGTGGAGAGATAGTTGCGGTGGCAGTGGCAGCTGCTGCATCCTGGTCCCTTGTGCAATGTGTTCTTCCCCAAAACTCACATGAGGAAATCTAATCCCAATGCAATTACACTGAGGTAGAACCTCTGCGAGGCAATTAGTCCAAGAGAACAGAACCCTTGTGAATATGATCAGTGCATTATTAAAAAAGGCCCGAGGGAGACTGCTTTCCCTTACTGGACACTGATTTTTTTTCACATTTTATTAATTTATTTACTTAAGAAAGAGAGAGAGAGGGAGGGAGGAAGAGACAGATAGAGAAAGAGAGAATGGGCTGCAAATGAACTCCAGACACATGAGCCACCTTGTGCATCTGGCTTACATGGGTACTGGGGAATCAAATTTGGGTCCTTAGGCTATGCAGGCAAGTGCTTTTACCCCTACACCATCTCTCCAGCCCCCTCATCAGACACTCAATCTGCTGGTTGCCTTCACTTTGGGTGTTCCAGCCTCCAGAATTGTGAGCAAAACTGTTGCTTAAATTTCAGTTGCTTATAAATTTCTCAGTCTCTGGTGTTTCCTTAAGACACCTGGAGCATGTCCTGGTGTCTCTGTGATTCCACAATCCCCAGCAGCCACACAGACTGCCATAGGGTCCCCTGCACAGCCTGCTGGCTTCCATCCTCCCACCTGGGAAGAGGCCAAAGTGTCGGCCCTTGGGGATTTTGTTCTGGGCATTATTTTTGGAAGCCCCACATAAAGTTAAATTCTCTGTCCTTTCCAACAATTTTTTAAACACCTAATTCTCAGTATTAAATCTGCTTCTGCTTAAAATAGCTGGAGTGATTTTTGTTTCTTGGTACATAATGAAATGATTTTTTTTTTTAGTTTACCTATTTATATCTCAATTGGATTGTTGTCAGAGAATGTGTCCTGTATGACACCAAATCTTCAAAATTCATGGTAGCTGGACATAATCTAGCATGTGGGCAATTTTATTAACATTCTATGTGTTCTTTAAAAATGTTCATTCTGGGCTGGAGAGATGGCTTAGCAGTTAAGGTGTTTGCCTACAAAGCAAAAGGACCTTTTGGTTCAATTCCCCAGGACCCACATACGCATGATGCACAAGGTGGTGCATGCATCTGGAGTTTGTTTGCAATAGCTAAAGGCCCTGACATGCCTATTCTCTCTCCTTCTCTCTCTGCCTCCCTCTCTCTCTCTCTGCTTCTTTCTGTCTCCCTTTCCTCTCTCTTTCTCTCTCACGCTCAAATAAATAAAATTAATTAAAATATATGTATATAAACATTTTTTAAATGGTCATTCTGCAATTGGAATATTTCTATATGTTCTTTATATGCTTGCTAATTAGGCTGTGAAAACTAAAGTGGTTGGTTAAAAATGTGTACTTTCAGGGCTGGAGAGATTGCTCAGTGGTTAAGGCACCTGCCTCCAAAGCCTAATGACCTGGGTTCAATTCCCCAGTACTTATGTAAAGCCAGATGCACAAAGTGATGCATGTATCTGGAGTTCATTTGCTATGGCTACAGGCCCTGGTGTGCCCATTCTCTCTCTCTCTCTCTTTCTCTGATTGCAAATAAATTTTTTAATGTGTACTTTTATGATGGATTTGTCACTTCTAGCAGATTTGTCATTTTGCTTTAACTATCATATATTTCTAGGCACATATAGAAACTTTTATTACTTCCCATTGAAATAAACCTTTAATCATTTATACAGATACCAACTTTTCTATTCTTTAACTTTCCACCAGTTTTCATGTCCTCGTGTTTGATTTAACAGCATGATTTGATTTCTTTTTAGTCTAATCTGGAATTCTCAGTCTTGCAACTGGATTGTAATGTAGTGACTTTTCTTTGGATCAAGGACAAGTTTCAATTTGTTTCTTCTATCTTATTTTTTATTTTCTACTGATCCTGATTTTATAGATCCAGATTATAGATTTCTCACTGATCTATTGATTATTCTGTCCCTTCTCTCTTCCCTAACTTGTTTTACATTTCCTCCAGATATTTGGTTGTTTGTTTTGTTTTTGAAGCAGGGTCTCACTGTGTATCTCAGGCTAGCCTTAAGCTCATGATCCTCCTGCCTCAGTCTTCAAAGGACAGGATTACAAGTATGTGGCACCACGCCCTGACATAACCTAAACGTTTTAAAATACATTTTATGTTGTATATTTTTATAAATATAGAAATTAACTAACATATTTAACTTCCTCCTCAATAATACAAGGAGGACAGAATGTTTTGACTCCAACTACACACTGATGGTTTACATGCTATTTTTGTTCAGTGTCTGATCCTGTTTTGTTTGGCCTCCACAACTATAGACCTGTTTGCATCACTATTTTAGAGAGTTACAGTAAGATTACATATAATGACACACATTTGTTAGTATATTCTTCTTTTTTAATGTTTGGTCCTCTCTAGAAACTTCTTTTTAAAAATATTTTTAATTTTTATTTATTTATTCATTTATTTGACAGAGAAAGAGAGAGAGAATGGGAGCACTAGGGCCTCCAGCCACTCCAAGCAAATTCCAGACGCGTGCGCCCTCTTGTGCATCTGGCTAACGTGGGTCCTGGGGATTCGAACCTGGGTCCTTTGGCTTTTCAGGCAAATGCCTTAATCGCTAAGCCATCCCTCCAGCCCTAGAAACTTCTTTTACCTGGAGTTTAATCTTAACTTTCTTCTGGTAGAGGTTTCTTGGAAACTCAAGTTTCCCTGAAAGTGACTCTATTCTTTCCTAAACTTGAGAAATCCTTTGTGAGCACAGTTTTCTAATTTGAAAATTACTTTTATTAACAGACGGAAGTTCTTATACACTGTATTCTGACTTGCATTTTTTGCTATCAAGAATCAATCTTCTCTAATTTTAGCCTTTTCTAATATGGCTATTTTAGAGAGTTCACTTTTATACTGGTAGTCTCTGCTTTGCTTATAATGTGTCTTGGTAGATTTCTTGCTATATAAACGTCTGGAGCACCCCAAATCTGAGGATTGATTGCCATTGTCAGATTTGGAAAGTTCTCAGCTATAATCTTCTTAAATATTCCCTTCTTGCATCGTCCCCTTTGGGAAGTAAAGGTGTCCCCTGTTAGCTCTGCCTTCCTGTCTGTCTTCCATCTCATGACCTCTCTCGTTTTTGTGTCTTTATTCTTCTGATCTACATCATTGATGAACCTCTCTAATTTACTCTGTAGTCCAGGCTAGCCTTGAATCCACCATGATCCTCCTATATCAGCCTCCTGAGTGCTGGGATTAAAGGCCTGTGCCATCATGCTCAAAACTAACTTACTTCCCAGCTCACTAGTTCTCTCTTCAGCTCCATCTAAAATGTGATATTAACTCCATCATTGGAAGTGTTATTTTCAATGGCTACTTAGAAAAAATGTTTTTAAATATTTATTTATTTATTTGCAAGCAGAAATAGAGAGACAGACAGAGAGAATGGACATGCCAGGACCTCCAGCTGCTACAAACAAACTCCAACTGCATGTGCCACTTTGTGCAACTGGCTTTACATGGGTACTGGGGAATCAAACCTGTGTGGTTAGGCTTTGCAGGCAAGCACCTTAACCACCGAGTCATCTCTCCAGCTCTCAATGACTACTATTTTTTTTTATTTGAGAGAAACGGCAGAGAGAGAGAGAGAGAGAGAGGAAGAGGCAGAGAGAGAAAGGGTGTGCCAGGGCCTTTCAGCCGCTGTGAACAAACGCCAGATGTGTGCATCCCCTTGTGCACATGTGCGACATTGCGTGCTTGTGTCACTTTTGCATCTGGATAAACATGGTACCTGGAGATTCAAACAGGCGTTCTTAGGCTTCGCAGGCAGGCGCCTTAACTGCTAAGCCATCTCTCCAGCCCAAGCACCACTTTTATTCTGCTAGAAATGCTGTGTCTTTTTCAGTGTTGCCTATTCGTTATAGTCTCTTTTCCATTTTCATTTATTTATTTACTTAATATATTTTTTATTAGTTATTTATATAGTATATATATATAGCCATGATGGTACCATCATTAGCCTTCTCCCTGTCCTCCCCCTGTAGGTAATGTGGGTCTTACCTTATGGGGGTAGCCATCAGTTATGTGGGAGAGGCAATGACTCTGTGCATAATGACCCAACTCATGGCTCTAACAATCTTTCTGCCCCCTCTTCCGCGAGTTTCCCTGAGCCATGTTGGGTTCTTTTTAGGTCTATTTCAGTGACAAGGTTTTGTGAGACTGTGTCTCTGGATATCTGATTTGGTAGGGGTTGAGTGTTCTTTTCACTCTTGTGCTGGCACCAGGTTCACCAGTAAAGCAGCACTCTTGTTCATTTCCCCTGTAACTCAATGGCTTCATCTGGTGTCCTGTTGAGGTGTGATGGGCTGATTCTGTCCTCAGGATAGGTACTTGGAGAGAATACCTGAATCACCAGGGCCAGGAGAGGATATGATGAAGACTAACTTCAATCTTCTCCTGTTCTCTCTGTATTACTCCCTCTTCTCTCTTCCTCTTTCATATTACCTATATTTTTTCTTCCCTCTTTTCCCTTGGCACTGACCTTGAACTCCCAATACCAGCATGTGGTTGATATCCACAAGGAGCTGTTGATCAGTGAGACCTACAAGGTTTCCCAAAAGAAGACAGATTTCTATCAGAGTACTTGATAACCCACCAAAGGTTATTGGTAAGACCCTACTGCTGAAGACTCCATATACTGTTCAGACGGAACATGGAGAGACCTGGCTGGAATCTGGAAGAGAGTCAGTCCCCCGACAGTTAGCTTGTGTAGTGCCAGAAGGCGCTAAATAAGTGACTGGGGGAAAATGACCAATATCTGTCTAAGCAACTCGTGGTCTAAGCTACTCAGCAGCAAACAACCTGCGGTGATGCTCATACAAGTGCAGTAGTGGCACACAGCCATGGTGGGTTACCAACTGCTCTAGATTTGGCTAACAGATCTGCTCAGTGGAACAGAACCCATACATGGAAACGGGAAACAAGTCAGAACCATATCCAAAAACAAGCCCACTCTCCAATATCAAGCTCCCACCAATAGTGGGATACAAGAGGGCCTACACCTATTAAATTCTCTCTAAATAATAATGGTTATCCATGTATCTTGCACTGACCTCACTCTCTGTTGGAGAATCTGCTTCTCTCTTTCATTTTCATTTTTTAAAGTCTTAGTTATCTAAACGTATTAAATATGTCTCTTTTATTCTTTGCATTTAATATCTAATGATTCTGATACCCAGTCTTAAAGTCCAACGTTTCTTCTCTTTCTTTCCTCCATGGTTTTTTGTTTGGTTTTGAGACTGAATCTCGCTGTGTAGCACTAGCTGACCTACAACTCACTATGGAAAACCGGGCTAGCCTAAACTTCCAGGGACCCTCTCCCGTCCTCCTCAGTGCTGGGATCGCAGGCATAGGTCATCATGTCTGCCTTGTTTCTGACATTTTTTTTTTCAACTGTACTTCAGTCACGTGCCTCATTCTCATTCGCTTCCTTTTTCCCCTAATGTTTGACCTTGCAACATCCACTTATTTGGAAGTAATTTCCTTTAGAACCTCAAGTTCCAAAGAACTTGACCCTGAGTATGCAGTAGCCTGTTGAGTCCGGCTGCCAATCCACAGGGAATACAGATCTCAGAGGAACACCACAGAGACCAAGTGCACATGTTCACAAGACCCAGAGTGTAGGTCAAGGGCCAGGTGGATTCTTCAGCTGATAAAGTTTAAGGGGAAGGAAAGGGAGGGAGGCACTGGCTACCTTTCATAGTTCCAGAAAGTGCTACACATGCTTCTGAAGGAGAAACATCACCAGCAGTTCTTACCCAGCAGTGGACCCTGCTACATGACTGACCAAACTGGCAAGATGTGACTAGAGGTGCAATCGTGATATGACTGTTATGGGATAACCGATTACTTTCTGATTGGATTTGAGGACCGCTACACAAGAGGGAGTTCCTGCCTGGAACTGAATCCTAGTCAGAAGCCTATAGATGAGGTCATTGGTCTCAAGAGGGAGGTACTACTGTTGTTTGGCTAAACAGATACATATTGTGCCCTTCAAATTGCCCTCTAAATTTTATGCTTATGTCCATAGATTAGTGCTGCTCTTGGCTTTGGTCAGAAAAGCTTCTTTTTTGTAGCGGTAGCAGTGACTGCAGAGACACAAAACTGGTCAAGGAGCTGAGAAGAATAAGCGATCTTTGAATGCTCAGTGCTCAGTGAGACATCTCCAAGGCTCAGGGACCATTTTGGAAGAGGGGACAGAAAGACAGAAGAGCCAGAGGCTGGGAGAAAGTGCTGTGGAACTCTGTCTTCTGGACATACCATGGCTGTTGTATTGACCTCACGGTGTTTACCATTACCTGTATAAGATTGGCATTGGCCCCATCAACATTGTACCATGGATGACACAGGAGCTGACAAGTCCACCCACCCACCAATTCCCTCCCCGAGGAGTCATTGGCATTTAATGGTTGCTGAGGGAGGCACAGAGAATTTCTTCAGTGGTATAGCCATTGGTAAGTTTCCCATGCTCTGGTAAGTAACGCCCCACCCATGCTCATGCAAGCAACCCTAATTAAACTCAGGGGATCACAAGAATAGAAACCACATCAAAGTAAAAGAGGAGTTAGTTGGGAAGCAGAAGGGTTCAGCAGGATGGGGAGAGGAAAAAGGGAACGGAAGGTATATATGATCAAAATTCATCATATAATTGTTTAAAAATTGTCAATGGGGCTGGAGAGGTGGCTTAGCGGTCAAAGCACTTGCCTGCAAAGCCAAAGGACCCTGTTTTAATTTCCTGGAACCCATGTAAGCCAGATACACAAGGTGGCCATGTGTCTGGAGTTTGTTTGTAGCATCTGAGGCCCTGGCACACACTATCCTCTCTCTCACTATCTGCCTCTCTCTCTCTCTCTCAAATAATTAAATAAATATTTTTAATTGTCAATAAATTTTAGAAAGTTAAAAGCAAAACAAAAACGAAAATGAGAGATCTGTAGATTAAAAGTGATATGAGCCTGGCGTGGTGGCGCTCGCCTTTAATCCCAGCACTCAGGAGGCAGAGGTAGGAGGATTGTAGTGAATTTCTTTTCAGTTTGCCATCCAAATGCATGACCCTAGACATCATAATTTTTTTTGTTGTTGTTGTTTTTTAGGTAGGGTCTCACTCTAGCTCAGGCTGACCTGGAATTTGCTCTGTAGTCTCAGGGTGGCCTCACACTCATGGGGATCCTCCTACCTCTGCCTCCCAAGTGCTTTACCTGGGCTTAAAGGCGTGCGCCACCACACCTGGCCTAGACATCACCTTTAACCATTCAGCAATTTAATAG
Source organism: Orientallactaga sibirica (assembly GCA_036365145.1). NCBI lineage: Eukaryota > Metazoa > Chordata > Mammalia > Rodentia > Dipodidae > Orientallactaga > Orientallactaga sibirica. The sequence goes on from JAEOAD010000022.1 coordinate 26,379,524, forward strand.
TACCCCTCTTCTTGGAAATTATTTGATGCCTTCATATCACTTTTTTTTTCCCCCAAGGTAGGGTCTCACTCTAGCCCAGGCTGACCTGGAATTCACTCTGTATTCTCAGGGTGGCCTCGAACTCATGGCAATCCTCCTACCTCTGCCTCCCGAGTGCTGGGATTAAAGGCGTGCCCAGCTTTGTTTGTTTGTTTTTTAACTGAGGGGTGTTGTTCTCAAAATGTACTCTCACTGCCTAGGTATTTTTGGCCCAATCACAAAATCAGTAAGGCTTAGAACTAGAGTCTAAGAACTCCCAGTAGCATTCATGTACAATATACAGGTACATATGTATATAGTTCTCTATGTGATTGTGTACACACAGACACAGAGACACATAGACACACACCATTCTCAGCTTTACCTGAGACCTTGTCCCTGCTGTCTCCTGAACAGAATATTCACACTTCATCATGGCATAGCCACAGGAGCTTCCTTCCTTTCCTCCTATGACCCTCCCTCATCTCTGATTGAATCTGAGCTCTCTTTCTCTCGAACTCCATCCACTAACTGGGGCACGCTCATGGAACTTAATTTGTTCTGTCTTATTTGATAATCACTTCCTCCCTTCTGGGTTACATGATTATAAACTCACTACTAAAAGAGAATGTATACCTCATTTCATGTGTCCCCTTAAGTATGAGCACAGTACTGTGCACAATACAGCCATCAATAAGCATTTAAGTATTAAATGTTTTTTTTTTTTTTTCGAGTGAGGGTCTTGCTGACCTGGAATTCACTATGTAGCCTTCAGGGTGGCCTCGAACTCATGGCGATCCTTCTACCTCAGTCTCCCAAGTGCTGGGATTAAAGGCGTGCGCCACCACGCCTTTTCTTTTCTTTTCTTTTCTTTTTTCTTTTCTTTTCTTTTCTTTTCTTTTCTTTCTTAGCTGTTAAGTTAAAGGCAACTGTCTATATCACTTGCTTCTAACTATCTTGTTGCTCATTTTGCTAATAGAGAATTGATTTTATTTAGTGTCCACTAGAAGTCACAAAATGTGTAACTTGCTTGACAGCTTCTCTCTGTTACAGAGCAAAAAGAAATGCAGAACCATCAAGAATTGGCCAAAGCACTGAGGATAAGCTGGTGGTGCTGACAGCAATATTCCAGCAGAGGGCAGCAGAGGGCTGAATGAGCGCATCAACCCTTTGCCGGGCGCATTCTTTGAAAGAGCTGAGTCAGGCACGGGGGACCTTGGAAATGCTCCCACTTGAAGAGAGGTTTCCAGAGTTAGAGAACAAGCAAGGCTAACCTTACTAAGAGCCTCTGACTCCAGAGTGATCACAGCCTACCGAGATGTGCTTGTGGGTAAAGCTCGCTCTGCTGAGGGGTGGGAGGGCTCTAATGTCATGAAGTAACATTCTCCCTGACTCAGAATACCTCACCCTTCTGAACACTGCTTCTCCCTAGAATTCCATCTGCTGACTGCCCCAGCCTCTCACCTCAGACCAGTGAGCAGGTCCCTTTGAAGCAAAAGGACTCTGTCTCCCTTTTAAGATTTGTTTTAACTTTTTAAAATATATTTTTAATTTATTTATTTGAGAGAGAGAGAGAGAAAGAAGCAGACACAGAGAGAGAATATGGGTGCACTAGGGCCTCCAGCCACTGCAAACAAACTCCAGGTGCATGTGCCCCCTTGTGTATCTGGCTTATGTAGGTCGTGGAGAATCAAACCAGGGTCCTAAGGCTTTGCAGGCATGTGCCTTAACTGCTAAGCCATCTCTCTAGCCCTGATGTCTCCGTTTTAAAAGTGGTCAGCTTTGGGAGCTGGGAAGATGGCTCAACAGTTAAAAGTGCTTGCTTGCAAAGCCTGTCAGCCTGGGTTCAACTCCCCAGCTACCCACCTAAACTGGACATGAAAAATGGTACAAGAGTCTGAAATTCATCTGTAGAGGTAAGAGATCCTGGTACACCACACACACACACACACACACACACACACACGCAGAGGTCACCCTTACTGCCAGGCTCAGGGAACATATATCAGAGTATTCAAACTTTAGGGAGTGCGTAAAAAACACCGTCAGAGTTTTCCTCTAAGCATTTGTCTCACATGAAATCCATGTCTGGCCATTGGGTGTGGGGGGGGTGGTGGTCTCTGAGTGTCACTGTTCAAGGATCTCCTCCCTGTCACTGAAAGGTACTAAATACTGCAACGTGAAGCATGTCTGTGACCTTGGTGACGATCAAAAGAACACCAGCAGGCCAACCGTATGGGCATGGGAGGAAACATGGAAAGTGACAAACACGAGCTGTCTGCTTTTCTGCAAGCCTTCCGTGGAGCATCTGCCTGAGACAACTGTGTATGTGCTGACAGATGCCAGCCCAGCAGCAGCTCTGCAGCACGCAGCCCTGCAGGTGAGTGGACAATGAGATGTTGGCTGCTTGATCAGAGCACAGCAACCACCTTCCTGAGCACACTCTTCCCTGGGTACCTTTGGCGTCCAGATTTCTCAAAAACCCACCTTGATCCTGACACCTGAGTAACACTGAAACAGAATGAACTTCTTAGTGAAAGACAGAACTTTGAGATGACGTGGAATACTCATTGCCCAAGTCTCTTCTCCCTCCTCTTTAGTAACAATCCAGCTTTAAAAAAAAAAAAAAAAAAAAAAAAAAAAAAAAACAGCGCATGACACTGGTGCTGCTGGGGCTATCGGCTGTGGGTGCATGTGTGCATTGGGCACTGGGGTCTGTGCACTGAGGGCTAGAGTGGAAAAGGGGCTCCCCATTTTCACTCTCCCTTGCATGAAGAAGCAAGTTTGCAGCTTGGAGCAATAGCTCGCTGCTTAAAGGTGCCTGCTGGCAAAGCCAAATGGCCTGGATTTGATTCCCCAGTACCTATGTAAAGCCAGATTCACAAAGTGGCACATGCGTTTAGAGTTTGTTAGTAGCAGGAGGCCCTGGCACACCCACCCATCGTGTGTGTGTGTGTGTGTGTGTGTGTGTGTGTGTGTGTGTGTGTCTATGACTCTCTCAAATAAATAAAATATTTTTATTTATTTTCAAGCAAAGAGGAGACAGAGAGAGAGAAGATGAATATGGGCATGCCAGGGCCTCTAGCCACAACAAACAAACTTCAGATGCATTCACCACTTTGTGCATCTGGCTTACGGTCCTTAGGCTTCACAGGTGAATGCCTTAACCACTAAGTTATCTTGCTAGCCCAATAAAATGTTTTTGTTTTTTTAATATTTTTATTTATTTGCAATCAGAGAGAAATAGAAGAAAGATAGAGACAATGGGCATGTGAGGGCCTCCAGCCACTGCAAATGAACTCCAACACATGTACCATTTTGTGCATCTGGCTTTACATGGGTACTGGGGAATCGAACCTGGGTCCTTAGGCTTTGCAGGAAAGCGCCTTAACAGCTAAACCATTTCTCCAGCCCCACTAAAATGGTTTTTTTAAAGATATTTTATTTATTTATTTGAGAGGAAGAGATAACAAAAGAGGCAGCTAGAGAGAATGGGCACACCAGGGCCTCTAGCCACTACAAACAAACTCCAAATGCGTGCTCCACCATGTGCATCTGGCTTACGTGGGTCCTGGGGAATTCAGTCTGGGTCCTTTGGCTTTGCAGGCAAGCGCCTTAACCGCTAAGCCATCTCTCTGGCCCAAGCTTATTTTTTAAAAAAAACATTTTATTGTGGGCCAGAGAGATGGTTTAGCGGTTAAGGCGCTTGCCTGCAAAGCCAAAGGACTTTGGTTCAATTCCCCAGCCATCTCTCTGGCCCAGCTTATTTTTTAAAAAACAGATGCCAGAGAGATGGTTTAGCATGCATTTGGAGTTCTTTTGCAGTGGCTAGAAGCCAGATGCACAAGGAGGCATATGCATTGGAGTTCTCTCTCTCTCCCTCTCTCTCTCTCCCTCCCTCCCTCCCTCTTTCTCTGTCAAATAAATAAAAATAAATTATTTTTTTTTAAGTAAGCTTGCATGACTGCAGCATGGGACAGCTGTGCCAGTAGAAGGATCCCATGGCCAAGCATTCTGCTCAGTGGAAAGTTTTCCATCTGACCAGAGGCACAAAGATGTGCTGCCTAGCAGATCCATATGGAATATGTGTTGGGAAGGGGGCCTCCAGAGGACTGGCAACATTTTGCTTAGATAAGGGGATACATTAGAGATGAATATAATCATCTTAGGTTTAAATGCAGTACAAATGGAAAGTGTTTGAGCATGAGAAATGCAGTTTAAAGAGAAATATGATTGTGTAGGCTGACTTTTAAAACTCTGTCCACCCTGGCAGGAGATGAGATCACTAAAGAGACCCTTGTGCTCTTCCCTGTGACCATCACACTGTGGAAACAATGGACTCCACAGAATTAAGATTTCCCCAGGAGCTCTAGGCTAGGGGAAGGGGCAAAGCTGAAGGCACGGTGCCAGCCAAAGGAGGAACTTGTCTCCCAGAAAGAAATTTCATGCAGCTCTGCAACTTTAATTAGCAAATGCATATTTCCTGGCTTTTGTCTCATCTCTTCTACAAAACTGTAACACAGCTACAGAAAAGACGGGGAGAAACGAAGCGCCTCTCCCTGGTTTGGCCAAACTGTGAATAAATCTCTTTTCTTCTATGGGTTTGTGTCCTCATTTATTTTATGAAGCAGCGGGTTTATGAATCAAGGGGCCGCCCACAACAAAGCCAGAGAGGCAGACCTTCGGAATACACAGAGAATGAAGATGTCAGTCAGGGCTGTGGATTAGGAGCAAGGTGTTGATTTGGGCAGTAGTCAGCTAGGGGCTGCCCAAAGGAGCACGGATGCCCTGCCCTGCCAAGACTAGAACTCCTGTCTCACTCAGTCTCATCCAACAGGCAAGATAGCAGCAGCAACTTCCCGATTTTTCCTTGACTTTCTGTGGGCTCAGCCCCCATGGGCAGCCTTTGCCGAGTCAGTGTTTCTCCTGGGCCCAGCAATCAACTGAGATCCATCATATACTTTTGGACTTGGCAATGAGATACATCTTTTTCATTTATTTATTTTTTTATTTTTATTTTTTGGTCTTTCAAGGTAGGGTCCAGAGTGACCTGGAATTCATTGTGTAGTCTCAGGGTGGTTTCGATCTCACGGTGATCCTCCTACCTCTACTTCCCGTGTACTGGGATTAAAGGTGTGTGCCACCACGCCTGGCTGAGATTCATCTTAATTGGATGCCTAACTCATATAAATGGGTCTGAGCCAATCCTTCATGTGTGAGAGAAATCCCCCCCCCCCGTCCTTGCCTATCCCTTCTTACAAACGCTGGGAGGGAACAAAATCCCCCTGGCTTGGGATCCTACCTGCTTCCTTCTCTGTTTCAACTCTCCCTTAATAAATTCTCCATAACTTACTCTTCTCTTGAGACCGTGTTTTTCAATTCTGTGCTAAAATGGACAAGAACTTGAGGCTTGAGAGAGCTATGGGCCTGGGGGTAAGGGAATGGGTTCTGAGCTCAAAGCTTTTCTCTCTCCTCCATCATTCCCAGAGCGCCAACTCCCATAATGAAAGGTCACGATAAACGGAACTGAGTTTTACAGACCACCAGTCAGTGACTTTGGTACATCAACTCTTAATCCCCTTGACAGAAGACCAGTCTTTGGGTTTGATGCACCTGCTATGAAAAACATTCAACGGCTTAAGATCAAGTTAAAAGGGTCTATGAAAATTTGAATACTATACATTATTTATGCTGGAAAAAAATAAACATTCAGATTCCAAGCCTCTTATGCAGATGAGTGTCCCTGAAAATGAAGGCAAGCTTGGTGTGCGGCCTATCCCCATCTTTGATGGTTAACCTTGATTGCCAGCTTGAAGGGATTTGAAATTTCCTAGAAGACAGACTTCCGAGAGTGTCTTTTTTTGTTTGTTTGTTTGTTTGTTTGTTTGTTTGTTTGTTTTGGTTTTTCGAGGTAGGGTCTCACTCTGGTCCAGGCTGACCTGGAATTAACTATGTAGTCTCAGGGTGGCCTCGAACTCACGACGATCCTCCTACCTCTGCCTCCCGAGTGCCGGGATTAAAGGCGTGTGCCACCACACCCAGCTCCGAGAGTGTCTTTGAGGGCATTTCCAAAGAGGATTAACTGAGAGGAGAAGATCCTCACTCAAAGCAGACAGCACCTTCTTCTTGGTGGCCCAGATAGAGAGGTCCAAGGAAAGAGCACTATCACCTGCCCGCTGTCACCACTCTTTGAGCAAGAATGTGTCTCTTGTCGTTGCTGCCATCCTTTGCTACTCCATTGCAACATGAACTGAATATTAGAGATCTTTCAGGTATTTGGCGTTGGATTGGGAATGCTAAGGCTGAGCTGCATTGTCTCTAGCATGCAGGCATCCATTGCTGGACTAAGCCCAGCCTCTTATATGAACCAGACATACCCAACCTTTTGTCGTCATTTACAAAGTTCATTCTTGAGAACCATGCACTTGAGTTAACACCCAACCTCCCCCTCCTGGCTGCACGGAGTCTGAGAGAGGAGGGATGCAGGATCACGTCAAGGTGGAGAACTGAGGCAGAACTCCACCACATGGCTCCCACGGGCTCCTCATCCACCAGACTGCTGGATTTGGGGCAGTGCAGCTGTTTGGGGTTCTCACACTCCAGTGACTCCTCACCCTTGCCTCTGTAAGAAAGCCCGTTACAGTTATTGTTCCACCAAACTAGAAATGGGCAAAATCACAATTTGAGTTTTGTCTTCCATGCCCTATCTGTTCGCATCTCCTCAGGGAAAGTAACATGACAAATGGCCATGAAAATAATGTTGTCTTGGACCTTAGGGTGAGGTGTAGGGGGGTAACTAACGCATCCAAGATCACATGGCTAGTAGGTGCTATGTCTTGGAATTGAACATAAAATTTGACTGTAGAATCCCTTCTCTTTATATTTCTCCCCTACGAAGGGGGTTCAAACAGCTTCCCAGTTACCCATTTCCAAAGATCAGACTGTGTTTTGTCTTAACAAGGTCGCCATCTATTTCAATCAACTTCTAAACATCAGCCTGTTTCAGTAAGATAATGAAGATTCGGCATGCTGAACTTGTACTAGCTCAGATCAAATCTTTATTTAAATCACGGACAACAACATCCCTAGAGAGGACCAACTGGGAAATGGGATAAGTCATTTCCAAGAACATAGCCCAAGGAAAAAAAAAAATAATGACTTCATGTTACTATTCTAAAAAAGATGCTCCAGTTTGAGCCAATTCTTGTGTAAAATGTCAAAATCTTAGCCAAGTCACTTTTGAAAGTGAGAAAGAAGAGTTAGATATCAAGACTTATAAAGCTGCAATATCTAAGAAACTATGTTTTGGTACAAGGATAGAAAAAATAGACCAATTGACAGAAAGGAGATCCCAAACTGAGCCAGGCACACTGGAACCCTGGGCTGTGGCCGTATGGCCAAGGTACCGCAAAGAGATCTGATGGTGTCAAGGAGGAAATAAAACCTGGTGCCCGCCTCACACTAAACACCAAACTCACTTCGAGGAGATAAGACCTGACTATGAAAAGTAAATGAGGGACCATCTCTAATAACATCTTGTAAGCCCCAGGTATGGGAGGGTTTGGTTTTTCCTTGGAGGTAGGGTCTCACTTTAGCCCAGGCTGACCTCAAGCTGGCCCCGAACTCACAGTGATCCTCCTATCTCTACCTCCCAAGTGCTTGGATTAAAGGCATACGCCACCACGGCCAGCTGGTTGTTTGTTTTTGAGACAAAGTCTCACACTATATGACAGGTTGTCCTCAAACTCATAGAAATCTTCCTGCCTCAGTCTCCCAAGTGCTAGGATTAGAGCCATAAATTAGGAGGATTTAAACAAGTCTCAGTAATACCAACAAATTGCACAGTAAAATTCAACACCTAGGTTTATCAAAAGATACCCTTGTAAAAGTAGAAAGACAAACCACAAAAGGGGAGATGAAATTTTCACCATATCTTTACAATAAATAATTCCCACAAACCGAAAAAAAAAGAGACAGTGAATGCAAGAAGCACTTGAATAAGCACTTCTCAAGAGAGGAAGTCCGAGTGCCCGGTAAACAGATAAAAATATGCTCAGTCTCATCAGAAAGCCAACAGATGCAAATTAAGTGGCTTATGAACTTCAGACATTTCTTCCAGTTCCCAAGGCTGGAAATTCCAAAATCAGGGTGCTGGCAACTACTCTGGCAAGCCATTGTAATGTGAAAACAGGGATAAACAATCTACAAACAAATGAGTGTGGCTGGGTCCCAACAATGTTTATTTATTTTTATTTTCTTTTAAAAATTTATTTTTATTTATTTATTAGAGACAGAAAGAGGGAGAGCGTGTGTGAGAATGGGCATGCCAGGGCCTCTAGCCACTGCAAAAGAACCCCAGACACTTGTACATCTGGCTTACGTGGGAGCTGGAGAATCGAAGCTGGGTCCTTAGGCTTCACAGGCAAGCGCCTTAGCCACTAAGCCATCTCTCCAGCCCCCAACAATGTTTATTTATAAAAACAGGTAGCCCCGGGCTGGAGAGATGGCTTAGCGGTTAAACGCTTGCCTATGAAGCCTAAGGACCCCGGTTCGAGGCTCAATTCCCCAGGACCCACGTAAGCCAGATGCACAAGGGGGCCACACGCATCTGGAGTTCGTTTGCAGTGGCTGGAGGCCCTGGCATTCCCATTCCCTCTCTCTCTATCTGCCTCTTTCTCTCTCAGTCTGTCTGTCACTCTCAAATAAATAAATAAAAATAAACAAAAAAAAATTTAAAAAAAAAACAGGTAGCCCCAAAGGAGGCCATAGTTTGCCAACATCTACAGTTACCAGTGTAGTAACTGAATGTGAGGATGTCTCCTGAGTCGCAGGAAGTATTGTGATACTGTCTACATAGCTGGGTTTTGTGGGGTTTTTTAGTTTTTTAAATTTTTATTTATTTATTTGAGATAGAGAAAGAGGCAGAGAGAGAGAGACAGAGAGAGAGAGAGAGAATGGGCATGCCAGGGCTGCCAGCCACTGCAAATGAACTCCAGATGAATGTGCCACTTTGTGCATCTGGCTTTATGTGGGTCATGAGGAATCAAACATGAGCCACTAGGCTTTGCGGGCAAGGGCCATAATCATGGAGCCATCTCTCAAGCCTTCATCTCTTTATTTAAATTAGTGATCTTGTCTGTACCTTCCTGATCCATGGAATTTGAAGTGAGTCCATCAAATGTGGTAATCAGAAATCAGACTTCCAGATTTCTGAAAAGCATCTCCGTGCAGATGTGCCCTGGAGTAGCACTATCTGTCCATCCTTATTCCGCACCAACCTAGTCTCCAAGGAGTCCTCCAAGAGAAAAGCGCGGTGGGTCCCTAATTCCTTGCAGTTGCTCAGCAACTTGCCATACTACAGGAGTCTTGGACTCAGCTTTCTGTTTTGAATATGATCAATGAGTTCAGTCATTGGTCAAAACCAAAGAAAGAGAGCTCCCTCACACACACGCTATTCCCACGAGCACGGAACCAACCATGCTTCCTTTAACCTCTCTTCTAGTGACCTCCATCTCCCTCAGCAGTTCGAGCCCATCATAAGCGAACAGGTTTTGCAGTGCACAAGGGTGCTCTGTGCAAAGAGGCATCACTTGTTTGTTCACATGGTAGGCTGACATGTCTTATGACAACGTTCCAGGATAAACACAACCATTACATCATGGTGATTCTGACTGATGTAAATACCTTGAAGAAGTACTTTTTAAAAAATTTTTATTTAGCTGGGTGTGGTGGCGCACGCCTTTAATCCCAGCACTCAGGAGGCAGAGGTAGGAGGATCGCCATGAGTTCAAGGCCACCCTAAGACTATATAGTGAATTCCAGGTCAGCCTGAGCTAGAGTGAGACCCTACCTGGAAAAAAAAAAGCCAAAATAATTTTATTTATTTATTTGATAGAGAAAGAGTCGGGGGTAGGGAGAGAATGGGCACTCCAGGGCCTCCAGCCACTACAAAGGAACTCCAGACGCATGTGCCCCCTTGTGCATCTGGCTAACGTGGGTCTAGGGGAATCAAACCTGGATCCTTTGGCTTTGCAGGCAAACGTCTTAGTCAGTAAGCCATCCCTCCAGCCCCAAGAAGTACATTTTTATTTCCACAAAGAAGTCTATGGGTTAGTAACAGCCATGGCTACATGACGCTTGTACTCTGTGAAGGATAGAGAAGAACAACCCCGCCCAGAGTCCAACTCCAAACTCTCCTGGGGCAGCGGTGTGGGTGAGTTCCCTTCACTCTGTCAGGGGATCTTTCAGGGCAACCCGCATTTGAGTGCTGAGTCACTACTGACAGACCTCGCATATAACAGGGGCCTGGTGACAGTGTGACTTCCATCACCTCTATGCACGACTGGAGGTGACTGGAGAAGGAGCAGAAATTATTTACCCAAACTCTATGGGTCTCTCTTTTATACAGAGTAAATGAGCTTGGTGACCACAAAGCTTTTGTTGGTATGTTGTATCGATAGTAACCCACGCGGAAATAGAACAAGATCTTTCTAAAGGAAGAGCTTCCTGGGATCCATCCTGGTACCAGCTCCCTCCTCACTTTATCCAGGTGAGACTAGTTCTAGTCCCTTCGTTGTGCAACCTGGGAATGCAGGTGCCTTGCCATTGCTGGTACAAAGCTCCTGGCTAAAAACAGCTTATGAGAGAAAGGTTGGACTTCAGCTTACAGTTTCAAGGGGAAGTTTCATTATGGTAGAGAAAGCCTGGCAGGGCAGAGACTGGGCATCACATCTTGCCCAGCAAGACACCCAGCACTTGGCACAAGCAGAAAGAGAGTGAGTTTGGCTAGCACTGACAAGCGGGGACAATAAACTTCAACAGCAACACACCTCCTCTAGCAAGGCTCCGCCTCCCAAATCAGCCGGGGATTGAATATGAGGCTTAGTCACAAATACATGAGACTGTTGGGAGAGAGTTCACACTCAAACTACCACAGTGGGGAATCTCCAAACAAAACATCCTGGTCTCTGCTGGGCAAAGAGGTGGGCACATGACTCAAGTTAGGCCAGGCATATTGTCCCCATCTCTCCCTAGGAGAGCTAACTTGATGTGTCAACTTGACTGAGACATGCAGTGCCCAGAGATTTGGTCAAGCATCCAAAGTGTGTCTGTTGGGTATTTTTGTTTACTTATTATTATTATTTGTTTTTCGAGGTAGGGTTTCACTCTAGTCCAGGCTGATCTGGAATTCACTATGTACTCTCAGGGTAGTCCTGAAGTAATGGTGATCCTTCTACCTCTACCCCCTGAGTGCTGGGATTAAAGGCATGTGCCACCACGCCCAACTTTTTTGTTTATTATTTTTATTTTGTTTATTATTTTAAAATATTTTTATTGGGCTGGAGAGATGGCTTAGCAGTTAAGGAATTTGCTTGTGAAGCTTAAAGACCCAAGTTCAATACCCAAGTTCTCCAATACCCACGTAAGGCAGATGCACAACATGGTGCATCCATCTGCAGTTTGTTTGCAATAGCTAGAGGCCCTGTCGTGCACTCTATCTTTCTCAAAACAAACAAATAAATAAAAAAATATATTCTTTTTCGAGGCAGGGTCTCACTCTAGCTCAGGCTGACCTGAAATTCACCATGTAGTCTCAGGGTGGTCTTGAACTCATGGTGATCCTCCTACCTGTGCCTCCCGAATGCTGGGATTAAAGGCATGTGCCACCATGCCCAACTAATAAAATTTTTTTTAATATTTATTTTTGTGTGTGTGTGTGTGTGTGTGTGTGAGAGAGAGAGAGAGAGAGAGAGAGAGAGAGCGCACAGCATACGCGGGCCTCTTGTCCTTGCAAAAAAAAAAAAATCTACTTTAATCCCAGCACTCGGGAGGCAGAGGTAGGAGGATCGCCATGAGTTCAAGGCCACCCTGAGACTACATAGTTAATATTCCAGGTCAGCCTGGGCCAGAGTGAGACCCTACCTCGAAAAACCAAAAAAAAAAAAAAAAAAATCTAGATGCATGCACCACTTTGTACATCTAGCTTTACACTGGTACTGGGGAATGGAACCTAGGTTGGCAGGCTTTGCAAGCAAGTTTAACCACCTTAACCACTTAGCCATCTCCCAAACCCCTGATAGGGTGCTTTTGTATGTAGAGAAGACTGTGTCCCATAATCCAATGCATTGAATCCTCAGTAGAACAAAAAGACCAGCCCTCCCTCAAATAAATAAAAACTCCATCATACCTCCAGCATCTGCACCACCCCGCCCTTTGTCAGTGATGATCTCCAAACAGGGACAACAGTTAATTCTCCCTGGACCTCCAGCGTGACAGCCCACTGAGCCCCTGCACACAACTGGATGTGCAGCTCCCAGTCATTCCAGACAGTGCTGAGCGTGTGTGAGTGTGTGTGTGTGTGCACGCGTCTCCTACTGGTGCTATTTCTTTAGAATCTCAACTAAAGCATTCTCCCTTTTGCTTCCTGTCTGGATCTTGTAACCTGAGTATGACACTGAAAACTGTAAGAATAGTAGAGAGCATTCCTCGTAGCAGTGACATCCTGATAAGGCTGTCCGGGACCTACTCCTTGCTCCCTTAGCGCGCTAAGAATAAGATGCTCTCATTCTCAATCTATTCTTAAAGTTGTCCTCAGCCTCCCTAACACGTCTATGAATCACCCTTTATCTTGTAGTCCACATTTACTAAGTGCTGTAAATGTCGGTTCCCTTCAACGTGCATCATTTGGAAGTAATTCATAAGGTAACAGAGGCGATAAAGATAGAGCCCTCGTGGGTGGGATTTAGTGCCATTATAAAAGGCGATGGAGACATCCTGCATCCCATTATGTTACGAGACATGGAAGTCACCATCGACGATGAACGGGCCCTCGCCAGATGCTGATGCTTTGATCTTGGACTTCCAGCCTCCAGAAAGCTGGGAAATAAATTACCTTTGTCTATAACTGACCCAGTGTGGGGCATTTTGTGGAGTAGTTGGAATGGACTCACGCTGGGTGATTGCTGTACCTGAGGTACTGTTCTGTCAGAGAAACAGCAGCGAATGGTGTGCTCCTTGCGCTCACAGAACTTATTTCCCAAAAGGTTCTTTTCTGCTCAAATGGATTAACTTTTCTTTCTTCACATAAGGTCTCTTGATACAGCTCAGGCTGGCCGCACACTGACGATGTAGCCTGGGCTAGACTCAGATTTGAAATCATCTTGCCTCAGCCCCCTGAGTAATAGGATCACAGGTGTGTGCCACCCATAGTAGAAAGCAACCACTCTGACAGGGAGCGTCCTACAAGGTTGACTAACAGAATTTCAGTGATTGTGGAGAGAGAAGATAGATGCTGCGTGTCCAGAACCAGATTATCTTGGGCTATATTATCCTCTTTTTGTTTTTTTGTTTTTTGAGGTAGGGTCTCACTCTGGCCCAGGCTGACTCTGTAGTCTCAGGGTGGCCTTGAACTCATGGGTATCCTTCTACCTCTGCCTCCCAAGTGCTGGGATTAAAGGCGTGCGCCACCACGCCCGGCCTATATTATCCTCTTTGATCACTATTTAACCCCCAACCTTGTGTTTGACCTAATATCCTGTGACCATTAATTAGATCCTTTAGGAGTATCCCAAGGGCCCCCAACTTCCACCCAAGTGAAATCTAAGAATGTCCTTTGTCAGCATCTGAGGGCTCTAACAGGGATTCCCCATGTTGGTGGAATTTGACTACCCGATGCTTCCACCGATGTGTTTGAAGAATGCCTTGATTTATGGTCCTCTTTGGTTATGTAACTATAAAACCTCCAAAAACATGGGCCATAGTCATTCATATTTGACTCCAGAATAAACTATCTCTTCTTATTCCCTTTGAGGTGACAGCTGAGCTCCCCCCTCCCCCATTTTCACCAACTTCAGATAGATTAACTCCTATGAAGAGTTTCTTTTTCTTCCTTGCCACGGAGAATCCTGACACTAGCATTCTCCCTGCAGAGACTTCTAGCCCCGGCCCTTCTCTGCATTATCTTCAATAAGCCAGATGCTCATCTCCAGGAGACGGAGGGAAAGAACCAGGGCTCTGTGCAGCTCTTGACAGCCACACTTGTCCATGACCACCTCAAAGGAAGCGACCCAGCGGTGGGGGTTGCTGTGCAAAGTACAAAGTACTTACTTTTGGCTAATGAATGGCTCCACAGGATATCAACTCAGAGAGTTTCCTCAGCACCCCGCCCTCAGTCTTAGCCATTTTTTCCTCCTCCCCTGCTTTGTGACCTGAGAAGACACCTGACAAGGAGCACCGCATTCCTTTTGCCTTGTTATGACTTGTTTCAAACTTAATCTTCTACACCAGAGCCTTTTGAATGTCTGCCCCCAAGCCCAGAGGATTTATTCTGGGATTAGTCAGGCATGGAGATGAGAAAAGCTGATTGAAATGGCCAGACATGCTTTCTCACCAGACAGCGCACAGTTAGTTAACACAGCTGAAACGATCGCTCAGCAAGCGAGCCCGCGGTTGGGGTCGCTGTGGGGTTTCAATGACTCTGGCTGGGAATTGTCACAGTTTAGCTTAGCGCTCCTGGCAAACTCCGAGCCCGTTTGCATAATGCAGTGTCTAAAGAACATGATGCCAGTTGAGCATGTTTGCTGTTAAAAATAGACCTCAGTCACATCACAGTTCATATATAAACCATGAGACGGGGGGAACAACGTTAAATAATAGCCCCTGGGGAGGGGGGGATGGTCGGATGGTCATGAACACCTGTCCTTGTTGCTCAAAAAGCGTGTGCTGTCTGGGAAGTGCCAGCACACTGCAGCAGGCCCTGCCCTGAAATCAAATAGCAAAGATAAAGCACCAAACTGACCCAGTTAAACCAGGAAACATGACTAGACCTTTAAGCAGGCCACAATTCAGGTATCTTTTCCAGCCCCAGCCACCTGGGGATTTAGCTCTGTGTTCAAATAGAATTAACTGCTGTGGATCCCATGCCAGAAATGCTGGATTTATAGCTGAATGGCAAGCTGAACTGAATTAGGGCTGAAATCCACCGCCACTGGTGTGTTTTCACTGTGTGTGAAACGTGTTAAGCTCCGCACAGAAGGTGTCAAACATGGTTCGTGGCTACTTCTAAGCAATGGAGAGAGTCTCGATGACCCATGGCACAGATTTGCAAAGATCTAAGACTCGGGAAAGAAATATTTGGGTTTCCATACCAGGAAATATCAGTCTATTTGGTCCAACATGGTCATAGAAATTTCCTGCCTGGGTATGTAAAAAGCTAAGCCACCAAAATGATTAATATTCGTAAGATAACTTCACAAGAAATGTGTGGGAGAGCAAAGAGAAAAGGGGGCTGCCCCCTACCCCAATTCTATCACTCGCCAGTGTCTGACCTGGGCAAACTGCATCTGTCCTGTGCACCTCACCTGTCTCTCCATCTATACAACACATTCCCTTCCAGACTCATCAGAATAGTGGGAAGATTAACACGACTCATGTGCCAGGTATTTGTTTCTGGTTCTCCAACTTGATGGTGTGTAACACTCTTGGTATTTCACAACCTGGGTAGGTTTTAAAAACGACCATGCCTGAGCGGCGCCTGCAGTAATTCTTGCATGGGCCTCGGTCATGGGGAGACACAAAGAGCCCACTGCCCACCTGACTGATGTGCACCTAGGGCAGAAAACTGAGCCATGACAGGGAAGGAAATCACTGAACTGCTTCCTTGAGGAGTGATGGCATGAAATCCTCCTTTTTTTTTTTTTTTTTTTTTTTTTTTTTTTTTTGCTGTTACTGTTATTGTTTTCAAGGTAGGGTCTCCCTGTAGCCTAGGCTGACCTAGCACTCACTCTGTAGTCCCAGGATGGCCTCAAACTCACAATGATCCTCCTACCTCTGCCTCCTAGGTGTACCACCATGCCTGGCTTCCTTCTAATTTTTTAAAAAATATTTTGTTTGTTTATTTATTTATTTGAAAGAGAGAGAGAGAATGGGTATGCCCGGGCCTCTAGGCACTGCAAATGAACTCCAGACACATGCACCACCATGTGCATCTGACTTACATGGGTTCTGGGGAATCAAACCTGGATCCTTAGGCTTCGCAGGCAAGTGCCTCAACTGCTAAGCCATCTTTCCAGTCCCTTCTGATTTTTATTGTATTTACTGATTTTCACTTTGATTTGATGTGTTTTGAGACAGGGTCTCACTCTGTAGCCCAGACTGGGCTCGAACTCACGATCCTCTGCCTCTGCCTTCCAAGTGCTGGGATTACCATTCCATACCACCATGTCTAGCAAGGGTTTTCTTGTATGAAGTTAGACAAATGATGTCATTATCAGAGCTTCTCTCACAAATCCCTCCCCCATCATCCACTGGCAAAGGAAGGAGCAAAACACATTTAAAAGATGACTGGACATTTCTTACTACTCTTTTCTTTCTTTTTTTTTTTTTTTTTTGAGGTAGGGTCTCACTCTAGCCCAGGCTGACCTGGAATTCACTATGTATTCTCAGGGTGGCCTCGAACTCATGGCGATCCTCCTATCTCTCTGCCTCCCAAGTGCTGGGATTAAAGGCATGCACCACCACACCTGGCTTCTTACTGCTTTTAATTGAATGAAAACCTTAAGCAGCACTTGTGCATAGCATGGCATCTACCACAGAATTTTCTCTTCTAGGTTTTGGTTGATGCAGGAGCTTTTGTAAGCAGAGGAGCTCCTTGGTTCTGGGCTGGGCCACCATGTTCAGATGAGGCTGCAGCCTTCACAGTGGGCTTCAAGGAACTCTCTGTACCCAGCTGGTGACACTTACCCTCTGCTATGCCTTGTACCTTGGGTCATTATTAGTAAAAGGGATACTTTCTTAGGCACCTTCTCTCTCAAAAAGAGAGAGAAAAACTCTCTCTCATCACTTCAACACCTGGGATTGTCACTAACAGAGAAAAAGATGACATTGGTTCAGTTTTAGAGGTTTCTACCACTGATTGGTGACACCTCCGATTACACCTGTGACAAGGCAGCACATCATGGTGAGGGCACGTGGCAGAGCAAAACCACTCACCTTATGGTCAGGGAGGAAAAAGAGGTCAGAGGTCTCATAATCCTATTCAAGGTCATACCCCCAGGGACCGAAAGACATCCCACTATGTCCCACCTGTTAATGCTTCTACCATCTCCCTAGCACCATTCGGGGGGGGGGGACAGGTGTCACCACATGAGCCATTGGGAGACATTGAAAATCCAAACTGTGCAGATATCTTAACAGGAAGCACTGCCATCGGCTGTGAGTCAGGGGATCTGAAGTGAGTCCACGATGCTTCAGTGTGACTATCCTTCCACTAAGCTCCGTGTCCCCTCTGACCGATACAGGTTCTACTGCAGGAAAGGAAGAACAGCTTTCCTTCATTCTCTCTGGGTTAATGGCTTGAGACCACCAACAAAAACAACAACAAAAATGGAAGAATAAGAAGTAAGCACACAAACTTATTTAGTGTGGGTTTTATAAGACACGAGAACTTTCACACACAAAAAAAGAAAAGACCTGAAGGAAGTACTTTTATGTAACTTTGACAAAGAGTGGATAGTCATGGAGAAAGATCAAGAATACAATCTCATGGTAAATTCAGGCATGGGGGAGGCACCTCTTACACGAACTTCTTGTGGCCAGCTTCAGGGGAGGAGGGAAAGGATAAGGACCTTCCTGCGTCTGCAGTTTTCTCACATTCCTTCAGCTTGAGCTATTCAGGACACCAATGTGCCAAGTGTAGGGACAGCCTGTCTGGAGCCTGCCATTACTGCTTGTTTTGCCTCTCAATCCCCATCTGCAGGCTAGGTGTATCCCCTCTCTTACGTGTGTGTGTGTGTGTGTGTGTGTGTGTGTGTGTGTGTGTGTGTGTGTGTAGTGCACGTGTGTGTGTGTGTGTGTGTGTGTGTGTGTGTGCAGAGACCACAGGAAAATGCCGGGTGTCCTCTATCCTCTTCTGCCTTATCTCCCTGGGATAGAGTCTCTCACCGAACCTGCAGCTCACCAGTTTTCGTTAGACTGGCTGGTCAGCAAGTCCCAGCTGTTCTTTTGTCTCTGCCTCCTCAGCACTGGAATTATAGGCATGTGTGGCCATGCCTGGCTTTTTTTTTTACATGGGTCAAACTTGTGTACTTAAAAACAAACAAACAAACAAAAACCCTTGAGCAAGAGCAAGTGTTCTTGCCCACTGAGCATCTCCCCAGCCCCAGGGTCCTCACTCGTGAAAGTTCGGGAGGACCCCCTGCTCATTGTCTTGGTCCTCCCTGAAGCCTGTAATGCTGGTCTTTACCTCTGAAAGCACTCTATGTGTTTCTTCTGGGTTGACTCCCACATTTGGAAGGAAATGGAAGCCTTAGAAGAAACGCCACAGGACACAGCAAGGTCCTGGGTGTTTAAGAGCACAGGAACCAAACAGTGCGAGATATGACTCTGGACTCATGTCTTACTCACTCTGCACCCTTGAACAACATACTTCATGTCTCTGGGACTTAAACAGCCGAGACTCAGTTTACTCAACTGTAAATTAGGGTGTGTTATAAAAGCTGTATCATGAGATGATGGGTATATTAAATTGATGTATACGTAAATGGTATCCGGTGCGTATCTCAAAATGTTGGCCACTATTACCAATGTCACTAGTAACAGTAGAGGAACATGGTGGACAACTAGCATCTCTTCAGAAATGAGAGGAATTAGAGAGCAACAGGACTTGGGGCTGGAAAACCCAAACTTTGAGCCATTCCCTCTCTCTGTCTCTCTCTCTCTCTTTTTTTTTTTTTTTTTTTTTTTTTTTTCGAGGTAGGGTCTCAGTCTGGCCCAGGCTGGCCTCGAACTCACGGCGATCCTCCTACCTCTGCCTCCCGAGTGCTGGGATTAAAGGCGTTCGCCACCATGCCCAGCTTCCCTCTCTTATATCATCTCTTTGAGCTTTAAATTCTGCCAGCTATAACACTGTGAGGACAATAACAAGCAAATAACACCTGCTGTGTGGATTATTAGAAACACTAAATGCAAGAATGCATGAAAAGTTGTTTTGCAAACTAAAAAGAATCATGTATGTCAATAATTATTGCTTGCACACAATTTGCAATATTTTGTAAGATTGACCCTGGCACACTGAGAAGGAATAAATAGATTGTCTAAGATTAGAAAGGCAAGAAATAGTGGCTCCGCTCTCGTGCCTTTAATCTGCAGCTCAAAAGAAGCCCAGGCCTCTGGGGGAATCCCACAAAGAATAGGGAACCGGAGGAAACGGAGTCACACAATTAGCCTGATCTTTAGGTTTCATGTAGCAACTGCCTACTGTTTACCTACCTTATAAGCTCCCATTGCCTCAGGAGACATTTTCACATTAAAGGTACTAGCTTTTATAAAAGATGGGCCAATATCACAAGGCAAAGACAGGGAGAGTAGAAAATATCCTATGCATCTCTTCCCTTCAGAAACCCTGATTCTGGGTTGTCAAGATTTTTTTTTTTAGTGTTTAACTGTTTTAAACTTGCATTTTGAGGAATGGTTTTCTGGCATTTTATTTTTTAATGGGGTTTCTCATCTCTGCTGACTTTTTTATCCTACTCTGTATTTTCCATTACTACCATAGATAAATATTACTATTTGAAAGTTAAAACCAAGAGGCAGCTACTCCTCCAGGGGGTCAGGATCTGTGATCGAAATGTTACAAATGACTTTTGCAAGCAGGTCCAGGATTACACCTACCAAAGTGGGTGTTCGCTCTGAGCTCTGAGCTTATTATCTCTCAGCTGTCTTTATAGCCACTGCTGACACAAGCTATTCAGCATTTACATTAAAAACATACATTATAGGACTGGAGAGATGGCTTAGCAGTTAAGCACTTGCCTGTGAAGCCCAGGGACCCCAGTTCAAGGCTTGATTCCCCAATACCCACATAAGCCACATGCACAAGGAGGCACATGTATCTGGAGTTCATTTGCAGTGGCTGGAGGCTCTGTCATGCCCATTCTCTCTCTCTTTCCCTTTCTCTCTCTCTCTCTCCCTGCCTATTACTGTATCTCTCTCTCAAATAAATAAATAAAAATAAAATATTTAAAAAAACATACATTACAGGGCTGGAGGGATGACTTAGCAGTTAAAGCGTTTGTCTGCGAAGCCTAATAATGCAGGTTCGAATCTCCAGCTTCCATGTAACCAGATGCAGTGACATAAGTGTGCAATGTCGCACATGTGCACAAGGGGGCGCACATGTCTGGAGTTCATTCACAGTGGCTGAAATGCCTTGGCGTGACCATTCTTGCTCTCTCTCCTTTTCTGCCTCTTTTTCTGTGTCTCCCTCTTAAAAATAAAATAAAATAGCCAGGTGTGGTGACGCATGCCTTTAATCCCAGCACTTGGGAGGCAGAGGTAGGAGGATCGCCATGAATTTGAGGCCACCCTGAGAATACATAGCGCTTGCCAGGATGCAAAATCATAAGAACCAAGTTTGGATCCTCGGGACCCATATAAAAGCCTGTAAACCCAATACTGAGGAAGCAAGGCTAGGAGGTCACTGGGACTTGCAGGCCAGCTAGTCTAGCCAAATTGACAAGCTCTAGGTTCAGTTTGAGACCCTCTCTCAAAAAATAAGGTGGTGGTTCCAGGTGTAGTGGCGCACGCCTTTAATCCCAGCACTTGGGAGGCAGAGGTAGGAGGATCACCATGAGTTCAAAGGCACCCTAAGACTACATAGTGAATTCCAGGTTAGCCTGGGCTAGAGCAAGACCCTACCTCAAAAAACCAAAAAAATAAAAATTAGGTGGTGGGCTGGAGAGATGGCTCAGTGGTTAAAGTGTTGCTTACAAAACTGAACAACCAGTATTTGATTTCCCAGTACCCACATAAAGCCAGGTGCACAAAGTGGCACATGCATCAGGAGTTAGTTTGCAGTGGCTAGAGGCCCTGGTG
Organism: Orientallactaga sibirica; assembly: GCA_036365145.1. Classification (NCBI taxonomy): domain Eukaryota; kingdom Metazoa; phylum Chordata; class Mammalia; order Rodentia; family Dipodidae; genus Orientallactaga; species Orientallactaga sibirica. The sequence continues at coordinate 26,400,413 of JAEOAD010000022.1, forward strand.
CATCCATTCACTCTCTGTCTCTCTCTGTCTCTCTCTCTCTCTCTCTCTGTATGTATGTAAATAAATAAATAAATAAATAAATAAATAAATAAATAAATAAATGTTTTAATTGACTAGAGAGATGGCTTAGCAGTTAAGGTGCTTGCCTGTGAAGCCTAAGGATCCAGGTTCAATTTCCCAGTATCCAGAGGCCCTGGGATGCCCATTCTCTATATATCTGCCTCCCCTCACTCAAATAAATAAAATATTTAAAAAAATAAAGTTGACAACAGTTGGGAAAGACGTTCAACATCAATCTCTGGCACACACATGTGCACCCATACACACATCATTACATACATACATGCAAAAAAAAAGCCTTTAATTTTAGCTAAAGAAAAGAAGCTCGAAAATGAGAGATTGGGAAATTTCATTGTTAATTCTACTGCTAAAATTTAACCTTCAACAAATGTAACTTTCTACACTATTTGTAACTTTCTTCACTAGGCATATTATCCAGCAATAAACATAAAAATGTAAAAAAAAATCATAAGAAGAAGCAGCTTGGTTCCTGGAGAGATGGCTTAGCAGTTAAGGCGTTTGCCTGCAAAACCAAAGGACCCCGGTTTGATTCTCCAGGACCCACGTAAGCCAGATGCACAAGGGACACATACATCTGGAGTTTGTTTGCAGTGGCTGGATGCCCTGGAGCACCCATTCTCTCCCTCTCTCTGCCTCTTTCTCTCTCTCTCAAATAAATAAAAAAATATTTAAAAAGAAAAGAAAAAAATAAAGAAAAGAAGCTGTAGTAGAATTCCAGGGCTTTGCTTAAGAAATATTTGGCATGGTGGCACAAGTGTATAATCCTGACACTCAGGTAGCTGAGGCAAGAGGATCACCTCAGGTTCAAGACCAGCCTGAGCTACACAGTTACAGAATAGCCTGGGCTATATAGACCCTGTCTAAAGCTAAAAAAAGAGAAAGAAAAAGAATGAGAAAAAAGAAAAGGAAAAAGAAGTATTTGGTAGAATAGACAAAAGGTAATTTCCAGAATATAGTAGTGCAAAGTCTTGAAATCACTTCTTCTTCCTTTGCTCCCTGCTTGCTGGGAAAGATCGAAGCCCCTATATCCTTGGACATAAGTGAGCCAGGAGCAGACCGACAGAAAAACGTGTGAAGAGCAAGGAGCGCCAGGCCTCCAGGATTTTCTGCATTTTTGCGAAGGTTGCAAGATTAGCTCAAAGGAACAGAAGCAATCTAGTATTCAGAATGTTCTCTGTCCTCCAAATGACCTGAGGAGGAGTTCTGAAGGACCCATGGAGCACGGACAAAATATGCATTCATGATAAGGAGAGCCCTTTCTGAGAGCTTATCTCCTCCAGCCACCACCTCACTTCATTTTACCCTCAAATTAGAAAACCGAGTGTTGTATTTTGCTCCACGTTGCTGGGATGAACATCCAAACCAGACACAATTTAGGGGAGGAAACAGTTTATTTCAAGCTTACAGATCTAGGGGAAAGCTCCACCTATGGCCAGAGCTCAAGGATCTTTGGGCTGGAATTCAAATCCACCCCCAAACACACCTTAGGGCTGGACCCCAGGATCTGCCCCCAGTGACACCTCCTCCTGCCAGGCAGCTGGAGATCCAAGTTACAAGCTTTAATAAAAAGCCCGGAGTCCGCCCTGAGACTGCATAGTGAATTCCATGTCAACCTGGACCAAAGAGAGACCCTACCTGAAAAAAACAAAAAGCCTGGAGTCTACAAACTACCACACGAAGTAAGAAAGGAAAACTGCAAGCTAGTCATCTAAATCTATAAAATGAAAAACACCAGTTGCATTTTACCATATTTCATCAGCAAATAGCAGTGTGTTTATTTTAGTCTCTGGTAAAAGTTCAATCACAGGTATCAATGGCAGTGATATGAAAAAAAAAAAAAAACAGTACATAAAATTTGCACAAGCAAATTGGGTTATATGTATGTGTGTGTGTGTGTGTGTGTGTGTGTGTGTGTGTGTGCGCGCGCGCGCGCACGCACAAACATGCATATACATACATAATTCACCCATCCAGTGCTGGGGACTGACCCCTGTACCTTGAGCGTGCCATGCAAGCATTCTACCACTAAGATCCACCCCTAGTCCTGAAATGGAAATTCCTTTTTTTGTGTGTGTGAGAGAATCAGCATGCCAGGAACTCCAGCCACTGCAATCAAACTCCAGACTGTGTGCCACCCTATGCGCATGTGCAACCTTGGGCGCTTGCATCACCTTGTGTGTCTGGCTTATGTGGGACCTAGAGAGTCAAACATGGGTCCTTAGGTTTCACAGGCAAGCGCCTTAACCACTGAGCCACCTCTCCAGCCCTGAAATGGAGTCTTAGTTGACCAAGCAATCCTGAATTAAATCCTGAATTAAAGTGAAGTCTATCAGCTGGCAAGATATCTGGCTGACCTCGTCACCCTTTGTGGCACTCAGTACACATAAATGACCAAGTGAACAGGTAGCCTGGGCATTAAGTCTTAACACAGCAAACACATCTCTGAGCCAATCTGAAAACTGCCATCAGTGACCTCAGGTCCCAATACCAGCTCCTGGCATAATGGGGATGGGAGCCTTCATCTTGCTAAGTCAGCTCTGTTCCCAACCAAAGTAAACAGTTGACAAGTATTTGAAGAATGCTTTCAAGGATGTGGTAAATGACTGGCCTGCTTGGATCACCTAGTTTCATTTGGCATGCCTCTTTAAGCCCCATACTTTTCAAACCAAAAGCATAGACAAGCATCCAATGTTTTGTTTATTATTCAATTTATTTATTTATTTGAGAGCATCAGACAGAGAGAGAAAGAGGCAGAGAGAGAGAGAGTATACCAGGGCCTCCAGCCACTGCAAACGAACTCCAGATGCATGTGCCACCTTGTGCATCTGGCTTATGTGGGTCCTGGGGAATTGAGACTCGAACCGGCACCCTTAGGCTTCACAAGCAAGTGCTTAGCCACTGAGCCATCTCTCCAGCCCCAAGCATCCAATGTTTCATCCTACAGTAGGAATCCAGTGCCCTGTGGCTGCCCAGGATTAGGAAAACAGTGGGGTAGGAAAGGACGAGAAGACAATGGAGGCAGCCCTACTCACTCCCGGACGGTGTCTTAACGGGGCTTCTTGGCAGGGTGGAAGATGATGGATAATTTTTTTTTTTTTTTTTTTGGTTTTGTGAGGTAGGGTCTCACTCTGGCTCAGGCTGACCTGGAATTCACTATGTAGTCTCAGGGTGGCCTCGAACTCTCGGCAATCCTCCTACCTCTGCCTCCCGAGTGCTGGGATTAAAGGCGTGCGCCACCACGCCCGGCTTGATAATAATATTTTTGAGCACTCATTAGGTGCCAAAGATTTTACTAGTTGCATTATATAATTCCATTTTTTTAAATTCCCTAGACAGCTTTTGGTGGCAGGCTTTGCCATATTATATATGAGACTTGAGGGAAGTTAAAGAATTTAAGCTTGAGTCTCACACCCTAGCTCCTGCATCCTGGCCTGGATGCTCTGATGACAGCTCTGACTCAGTTGCCTCAGTACCAGCTTAGCTCACCTGGGGTCAGCAGTCTTGCCTTGGAGGGCCAGGATCTTGGTGTGGCTGGGTAGCCAGGCAGATAAGCACCATGAATGTGTTTCTGGCATCTCCCAGCAGTTTCAGACACAGCTGAGATCTGGTTCCCCCACTGCCACAAAAGGGGGTCAGATAAGGAGGAAGTTACCTTCCCATCATTAGACAGAACCTGACAATTGCCTCTCCCTCCTTCCATCCAAAGACTGCTCCCAGGCAGTCCCATACTCTCTGAAGACTCCATGGGCCTGGGCAAGCATACCTGCCTACTTACCAGCCCGTGTCTTTGGGGTTCTTTATAAAGCAATGAGAAAATCCCTGGACATGGCTTCCCATCTCCTACCTCACCTCACTTCTCCCTCCCTGTCATTGCTCTGAGCTTGCAGTCACAATGAAGCCACGCCCTAGCCAGTTTCCTGGTTATGCTTATACTTGGGTGTTTATCTCATTATTCTTGCTCTTACATTCTTTTCTTTAAATTTTATTTATTTATTTGAGAGAACGAGGTAGAGAGAGAGAGAAAGAGAGAGAGAGGGAGAGAATGGGCGCGCCAGGCCCTCCAGCCTCTGCAAACGAACTCCAGATGCTTGTGCCCCTTGTGCATCTGGCTTACCTGGCTTACCAGGATCCTTTGGCTTTGCAGGCAAATGCCTTAACCATTAAGCCCTCTCTCCAGCTTATCTCATTACTCTTAATCATGTGCTAAGTGCCTGCAAGCCTACTACACAGAACAAACGCTAGGACTTGATCATTACTTTCTTCTAGCTGTATGGTCCCCATCCTCACCCAAAGAAAACATCACCTAGAATTTTCCTTACTTTATTTTTTTATAAATGTATTTTTAAGAGTCTCATTTATTTATTTATTTATTTGAGAGAGAGGGAGAGAGAAAGAGGCAGATAGAGAGAATGGAGGAATGCCAGGGCCTCCAGCCACTGCAAATGGACTCCATATGTATGCACCACCTTGTACATTTGGCCTATGTGGGTCCTGGGCACTCTAACCTGGGTCCTTTGGCTTTGCAGGCAAATGCCTTAACCACTAAGCCATCTCGCCAGCCCCTTACTTTTAAATATATGTCGTTTCATTGCACTACATGCATTTCTAAAATGTATCTTTTTGTATTGGTTGCTTTAACTCTGTAAAAGTATTACATTAGGGCCTTTATGTTTTCACTTAGTGTTTTATGTTTTTATTGCCAGGACTTATCCACATTGTTTTGAATTAGTGCAATTCATTTATTTTTACTGCTACAGAGTAGTCAATTGTGCACATAAATAACAATTTATCCACTGTCTTGCTGATGGCCATCTGCTGTGTTTCTAAATTTTGGCAACATGAACAGTGTAGCTGTGACCATTCTGTTACATGTCTCTAGTTCCCTTAAGTCCCACCCAAGGAGTACAATTGTTGGATCATATGCAAACGAATGTTCAGCTTTATAAGATCATGCCCAACTGTTTTCCCAGTTATATCCACAAATCTATGCCCTCTTTATCACACCAAGAGTGTCCTCTACAATCCAACTTATATAGTGCCTCTTTTTCTGATAACTGCTAAAAACTTTTAGAGCTATGGAGATGGCTCAGCAGTTAAGGCAATTTCCTGCAAAGCCTAATGACCCAAGTTCAGTTCCCCAGTATCCAATAAAGCCAGATGCACAAAGTGGTGCATGCATCTGGAGTCAGTCTGCAGTGGCTGGAGACCCCGGCGTACCCATTCTCTCTATCTGAGTCTCCACTCTCTTTCTCTTTCTCTACTTGCAAATAAATCAATAAGAATAATTTTTAAAATGAGAATTGTTGGCTGGTGACTAAATTTGCCATTTCTCCTCTAGCTAGTTGTAATTTTTAAGAGGATGCTTGGAGAGACAGCACTTTAATCCAAAATGATGAATTTCTCAGGCCAAACACTTCCAGGCCTCTATTCTCTGGATGCCACATCACATTCATTCACTCAGCCCTTGGCTGAAATGATTTCTGAGGCCTGAAGTTGTGCGAGGCCTCAAAACGCAGGGCTGAGAAATGCACTCCCTACCTTTATAGCCTACCCAATGCCCAAGGCAAACAAGAACTCATTTGAATCTGGGCACTGTCTCAGGCTTCCTATGTCCTCTGTAAACTTTCCTCCAGGTGAATCAGGTAACTCAGGCTAACTTCAGGGACCACAGGAAGGCTTCAGGGAGATGAACAGAAATACACCAATCTTGAAGTTACAAAAAGGCAATTAGGGCTGGAGAGATGGCCCTGTGGTTAAGGAACTTGCCCACAAGACCTAACAACTGGGGTTTGACTCCCTAGTACCCATGTAGAGCCACATGCCCAAAGTGGGGCATGCATCTGGAGTTTGTTTGCAGTGGCTGGAGGCCCTGGCGTGCCCATTTTCTATCTGCCTCTTCTTTCTCTCTCTAAGATTTTTTGTTTTGTTTGTTTTTGTTTCTCAAGATAGGGTCTCACTCTAGCTCAGGCTGACCTGGGATTCACTATGTAGTCTCAGGATGACTGTGATCCTCCTACCTCTGCCTCCCTAGTGCTGGGATTAAAGGCATGTGTCACTATGCCTAGCTCAAAAAAAAATTTTTTTTAATTTTTAAAAGGCACCTAATTTCAAGCTAAGCCTCAGTCTTTTTTTTTTTTTTTTTTTCTGTCAACACTCCCCAACCACCCGCGAATCTCCTGGAAAGCCTGGCCCCTCTAAAATGCTGGTACACTGTCCTACTATCCAGCTTCATCCACACAGAATGCATGGATAGTGTCTGTTTGGATGCCCCTTTCTTTCTCTTTTCTCTGCTTTTCACTCTTAATTATCTTTTAATTTTTTAATTTTTATTTATTTGCAGGGGAGGAATGAGAGAGAGAGAGAGAGAGACTGGGCATGCCAGCATCTCTAGCTACTGCCAATGACCTCCAGATGTATGCACCACTGTGTGCATCTGGCTTTACATGGATACTGGGTAATTGAACTCAGGCCTGTAGGTTTTGCAGGCAAGCATCTTAACCACTGAGTTATCTCCCTAGCCCTTAACTTACCTTTTTTTAAAAAATATTTTATTTTTATTCATTTATTTATTTGACAGAGAAAAAGGGGGAGAGAGAATGGGCATGCCAGGGCCTCTAGCCACTGCAAATGAACTCCAGACACATGTGCCACCTTGTGCATCTGGCTCACGTGGGTCCTGGAGAATCAAGCCTGGGTCCTTTGGCTTTACAGGCAAACACCTTAACCGCTAAGCCATCCCCCCGTCCTTAAATTATCTTTTTAATTGGCATATTAAGTAGCTGAGCCTAGTTTGTTGGGGCTTCCAGAGCCCAGGCTTTGACTTAACACTCAGGGAACAGTATCAAGCCTTTAAGTTTAGGAGGAATTCTGGGTTCTTCACTTTTTAAAAAATTTAAAATATTACTTATTTATTTAAGAGAGAGAATGGGTGGACCAAGGGCCTCTAGCCACTGCAAACAACCTCCAAGACGCAGGCACCACCTTGTGCATCTGGCTTACATGGGTCCTGGGGAATTGAATCTGGGTCTTTAGGCTTCACAGGCAAGTGCCTTAAGCGCTCAGCCATCTCTCCAGCCCTGGGTTTTTTTCTTCACCTGAGCTACTGACCATGAACTGGTATGAGTTCTCTCTCTCACATGGTCAGCTTTCTTTATTGTTTCCAGGACTCTGGGCATATTGCTTCTGCTTCTCTCACCAGTTGTTCCATGACTGGCCACATTTCTCTTTTATTTCCTCCTTACACCAGCCACTTAGAATTCTCTGTGCTTGAAGGTCTGGAAATGTAGCAGAAAAGTAGGCATGGTGGGAACGGCAAATGGAAGGCCTTGTAATCAAACCCTAGCAACAGTCAAGCTCGTGTATTCGGCCATTAGGACAAGCTCTAGCGATGCGGAGTCTATAGAATTCCAGATGGTTCTCAGGTATCATAGGGTTATTCCTAAGAACAGCTTACGCAGAACCTCAGTCAACAGTAACTGATGATGGGCCTTATGAAGACAGCAGTCCTTAATTCATGTCTGTTTTAACACAGATTTTGAAAGATTGTCAAATTGGAGAGCAGAAAACAAAAAATATAAAGCATATGTTTTCTATTCTTAACTGTGCTTATCACAATTTGACAATTTATTTATTTATTTTTTATTTAGTTCTTCCTTCAGAATGTAAACTTGTGGGGGTGGCATGCCAGGGTCTCCAGCCACTGCAAATGAATGCCAGAGGCCTGGGCCACATTTTGGGTCTGCCTTCATGTGGGTGCTGGGAAATCAAACCTGGACCAGCAGCCAATACCTTTGACCACTGAGCCACCTTCCTGATCCCCAGAACGTAAACTCTTTGAGGACAAAAATGTCACAAGGTGATGCAAAGGTACAAGGTCGCACATGGGAACAAAGTGGCACAAACGACTGGAGTTTGATAGCAGTGGCTGGAGGCCCTGGTACACCACTTCTCTGTCATTAAAAAAAAAAAAAAATTTTTTTAAAAATGTTATGGTGGCTGGGAGAGATGGCTTAGTGGTTAAGGCGTTTGCCTGGAAAGCCAAAGGATCCCCGTTGGATTCTCCAGATCCCACATAAACCAGATGCACAGGTGGTGCATGTGTCTGGAGTTCGTTTGCAGTGGCTGGAGGCCCTGGTGCACCCACTCTCTCTCTGTCTCTAATAAATAAATAAAAATCAGGAAAAAAATGTTTTTTAAATATCATGCTATACTTTGCAGACCAGCACTTAGCAAAGTGCCTAGGACATGAACTGTTCAAGTCTCTCTTTTCAAATGACTGTCAACCATTTTAACTAAATACAGTAAGTTTATCCTGGTTTTGCATCCTTCTCTTCAAGGATGAGCAGATTTCCCACCACGCATCCTAGGCATTCAGTATCTATCCTTCTTTCAGCTTCTTGGCTGCCTAGTACTTTGCGCTATACTTACACCTGTTGGCCTCAGAAAGTGCCCAGATTCCAAGAGGATCTCTTCCTACATCTACATGAAAACTCTCTCCAGCCCTGGGTTTTTCTTCACCTGAGCTACTGACCATGAACTGGTATGAGTTCTCTCTCTCACATGGTCAGCTTTCTTTATTGTTTCCAGGACTCTGGGCATATTGCTTCTGCTTCTCTCACCAGTTGTTCCATGACTGGCCACATTTCTCTTTTATTTCCTCCTTACACCAGCCACTTAGAATTCTCTGTGCTTGAAGGTCTGGAAATGTAGCAGAAAAGTAGGCATGGTGGGAACGGCAAATGGAAGGCCTTGTAATCAAACCCTAGCAACAGTCAAGCTCGTGTATTCGGCCATTAGGACAAGCTCTAGCGATGCGGAGTCTATAGAATTCCAGATGGTTCTCAGGTATCATAGGGTTATTCCTAAGAACAGCTTACGCAGAACCTCAGTCAACAGTAACTGATGATGGGCCTTATGAAGACAGCAGTCCTTAATTCATGTCTGTTTTAACACAGATTTTGAAAGATTGTCAAATTGGAGAGCAGAAAACAAAAAATATAAAGCATATGTTTTCTATTCTTAACTGTGCTTATCACAATTTGACAATTTATTTATTTATTTTTTATTTAGTTCTTCCTTCAGAATGTAAACTTGTGGGGGTGGCATGCCAGGGTCTCCAGCCACTGCAAATGAATGCCAGATGCTTGGGCCACATTTTGGGTCTGCCTTCACGTGGGTGCTGGGAAATCAAACCTGGACCAGCAGCCAATACCTTTGACCACTGAGCCACCTTCCTGATCCCCAGAACGTAAACTCTTTGAGGACAAAAATGTCACAAGGTGATGCAAAGGTACAAGGTCGCACATGGGAACAAAGTGGCACAAACGACTGGAGTTTGATAGCAGTGGCTGGAGGCCCTGGTACACCACTTCTCTGTCATTAAAAAAAAAAAAAAATTTTAAAAATGTTATGGGGGCTGGGAGAGATGGCTTAGTGGTTAAGGCGTTTGCCTGGAAAGCCAAAGGATCCCCGTTGGATTCTCCAGATCCCACATAAACCAGATGCACAGGTGGTGCATGTGTCTGGAGTTCGTTTGCAGTGGCTGGAGGCCCTGGCGCACCCACTCTCTCTCTCTCTGTCTCTAATAAATAAATAAAAATCAGGAAAAAAAATTTTTTTTTAAATATCATGCTATACTTTGCAGACCAGCACTTAGCAAAGTGCCTAGGACATGAACTGTTCAAGTCTCTCTTTTCAAATGACTGTCAACCATTTTAACTAAATACAGTAAGTTTATCCTGGTTTTGCATCCTTCTCTTCAAGGATGAGCAGATTTCCCACCACGCATCCTAGGCATTCAGTATCCCTCTTTCAGCTTCTTGGCTGCCTAGTACTTTGCGCTATACTTACACCTGTCGGCCTCAGAAAGTGCCCAGATTCCAAGAGGATCTCTTCCTACATCTACATGAAAACTCCAATTATTCTCATTGCCAGGAAAAAAAACAAACAGGTAATTTTCCATTAAAGAGTGTCATGCCGTATTAGATCATTTAATACAATAACAAACACGCCAAAGTGCTGCTATCTTAAGACGTGAAGCTGTTCATCTACTGTGACACTTCAGGATCCGTGACACTGCACTGTAAGGTGTGTATATTTCCGCAGGCAGGTAGTGGATGGTTAGGCCTCTCTCCCCATGATTGCAGGCCTCAGCAGAAAGGTGGTCACCTGCTCTGATTATAAAGTCAAAGTAAAAAATGTCCTAGCTTCTCAGCATTGGTCATGTTAGGACATCAGGAAAGCAATGAAGAGAAATAAAAAGGCAGAGTTTAGAGCCAGGTATGGTGGCACACACCTTTAATCCCAGCACACCGGAGGTAGAGGAAGGAGGACTGCTGTGAGTTTGAGGCCACCCTTAGACTACATGGTGAATTCCAGGTCAGCCTGGGCTAGAGCGAAACCCTACCTTGACAAACCATAAAAAAAAAAAAGCACAGTTTAAATGAATGAAAATATTTACTTTTTTCTTCAAGGAAAATAACAATAACTAAATAAACTACTTGAGAAAACAAAGAGTAACTTCTATAGCTTGTAATAAGTGAGTTTTTTTTAATTGGTAGTTGCCAAGGACAGGAGCAACGCTTATAATCCCAGCACCCCAGAAACTAAGACAGGAGGATTGTGAGTTTAAGGCCAGGCTGGACTACATAACGAGACTCTGCATCGATCAAACAAAGTTGGAAGCTGCAGGTGTAGCTCGGTGGTAGAGTGCTTGTCTAGCGTGAGCAGGCCCTGGGTTCCATCCTCAACACAACAAAAAAGGGAGAAGGAGAGTACAAAAGACACCGAGCTATGAAACATCAAAAGTTATCCAAGCAGGCTCTCTAGAAGGTTCCTTAAAATGGCCATCTCCTAAAGTGCACTAAAAGTAAAATCCCACTTTCAAAACTTGCATTTGTAGGGACTACGGAGATGGTGCTGTGGATAAAGTGCTTGCCGAGCAGGCATTAAGTACATGAGTTTAAAATCCCAGAGCTCGCCGGGTGTGGCAGCGCACGCCTTTAATCCCAGCACTCGGGAGGCAGAGGTAGGAGGATCGCCATGAGTTCAAGGCCACCCTGAGCTAGAGTGAGACCCTACCTCGAAAAAGCAAAAATAAAATAAGATAAAATCCCAGCGCTCATGGAAAAAGGCAGACACTGTGTTGGGCACTTGTAATCCCAGCCACACCTATGGACAAGAAGCGAGGTGGACACAGGAGATTCCACCAGAAGCTTGCGCCAGCTAGCCTGGAGAAATGGTGGTGAATATGAGACCCTGCCTCAAAACGAGGTGGAAAGGCAAAAGACTGACACCCAAAAGTTGTCTTCTTACCTTCACACATACATGCCCCCACTCACATACCCGCGCACACTCACACATATTACACCAAAAAAACTGCATTTGCAATAAATTTTCAAGAAACCCAGCTAATATGTTAAGTGCTTTCTTCTGCTACCCACAGAAACGAAATCCAAACTTCCATCCTGGCCAGCTTCCATTCCTCGCTTCCTTATGACCCTCTTTATGTTACAAGGTGATTTTAGTTGTGGATAAGTTTATAGACGTCTGTGGGATGTGAAGGACAACATCAGGAGCGGTCACTTTGAGTGGTCACTGTTCTCTTACTAAATGTTGATTCCATTCTGAAGAGCAAGGTGGTTCTAACACAAATTTGACAGAGCCAGAATCAGGAGGGAGGGCAGTGAGGCATCTCTATGCTTCCTGACTTAGATACAGGAAGTTCAGCTCCTAGGGCCATCCTGTCCGCAATGGTGCAAACAAAGCACTCTGTCCACCCTGTTTGCCAGTCTACAGCACTGCTGTGTGTTCTCCCAGGCAGGAAGTTAGTTCTCTGGGATTGCAAACAAGATAAACCGTTCTGTTTTACTTCTCACTTGATTTCAAGAGAGCCCCAGGTATAATACAATATGAAACTTGAAAATTGTATAACTCTTTAGGGACACTCTGCTTTCCAGGGAGACACTAAAATGTGGAAATCCTTTGAGTAATTACTTCTTTAAATATTTAAATATTTATTTATTTATGAGAGAGGGGCAGAGAAAGAGAGGGAGGGAGGGAGAATGGGAATGCCAGGGCCTCTAGCCACTGAAAATGAACTCCAGACGCATGCACCATCTTGTGTGCCTGGCTTACTTGGGTACTGGGGAATCAAACCTGGGTCTTTAGGCTTCACAGGCAAACATCTTAACCACTAAGCTATCTCTCCAGCCCTGGATAACTCCTTTTGATAGAAGCTGCTCAAAATTGGATTCTAAGATCTATTTATTCTGCTTACATAGCTCAGGCAGTCTGATAATCTTCCACTCTGGGGTATGTTTCTGAGACCAGCAGTGACAGTTTTACATTTGTCTTCATGCCCAAGTGAGAAGTATCCAATCATTGTTATTTGACAAATGCAAAACCGGTGTGAAATGGCATCATTACTCAGATGAGGTAAGCCAAAGAAATAAATAATAATGCTCTGGGAAAATCTACAGATCTGACAAATCAAAGGCAGGGATCAGTAGTTCCTACATCAGAGCCCTTTTTTCTTATAACCTTGTGCTTTGATTATATGCAATATGGAGTTGCTAGTGCTAACCTGGCTGTCTATTCATCATCATTGTCACCATCCTTGGGCCCAAGAGCTCTTCACCAGTAGGTTTAAAAAACATCAGATATTGCCGGGCATGGTGGCGCACGCCTTTAATCCCAGCACTCGGGAGGCAGAGATAGGAGGATCACCGTGAGTTCGAGGCCACCCTGAGAATACAGAGTGAACTCCAGGTCAGCCTGAACTAGACTGAGACCCTACCTCGAAAAACCAAAACCAAAACAAAACAAAACATCAGATATCATGCACATGTTTGTTTTAAAATATATATATTATTTATTTATTTGAGAGTGAGTGAGAATGAGTATGGGCACACTAGGGCCTCCTGCCCCTGTGAACAAGCTTCAGATACATGCACCACTTTGTGTATGTGGCTTTACATGGGTACTGGGGAATCAAAACCAGGCCATCAGGTTTTGGAAGCAAGCACCTTTAACTGCTGAGCCATCTCCACCAGCCCCATATTTTATTTACTTTTATTTTATTTTACTTTTTTTTTTTTTTTTTTTTTTTTTTTTTTTGAGGTAGGGTATAGCTCTAGCCCAGGCTGACCTGGAATTCACTCTGTAGTCTCAGGGTGTCCCTGAACTCATGGCAATCCTTCTACCTCTGCTTCCTGAGTGCTGGGATAAAAGGTGTGCGCCACCATGGCCCTCCCATGTTTTATTTTGATTGTCTACTTGTCAGAACATAGAATCACTTGGAGGGATTATGTAGATGAGGCTGGCCTGTGAGCATGCCTGTGAGGGGTTATCTCGATTAGGTTAATTAAGGGGGACGACCCATCTACCTGTGGGTGATATAAAAAGGAGAGAGCTGCCTGTGATGATTAAGTTTGTGTCAACTTGATTTGTTTAGGAATCCACAGACATTCCTCATAAGTGTGTCTCTGAGGCTGCCTCTAGGAAGGATTAACTAAAGGAAGAATCCTTCCCCCAGGAGTGAGCCCTTCCCCCAGAGTGGGCCCCCAGAGTGGGCGGCCCTTTTTGGAGGAGGGGGCTGGTTGATAAAAAGAAGCTCTGGGAAGAAAGGTTCTCTCTCTCTCTCTCTCCCACCTGGCTGCCAGGGCTGCCGCTCGGTACTTGCTGCTTGATGCTTGCTGCTTGGTGTTTGCTGCTCTCCAGTGTGGACTGAAGACCAGCATGGACTGAAGAGCAGCATCTCTCCAGGAAGCCTCCAGGCCTTCAGTGCTGGATTGGGGCTGCTGAGGCCTCCATCCTCATGGACTGAGCAGCTACTGGGTTCTTTGACTCTTGGACCTGCAACCTGCTATTGCTGGACAGTTGTAAATTAATCCAATAAATTCCCTTTTAATACAATTCATTCTATCCGTTCTGTTCCTCTAGAGAACCCTGACTAATACACTGCCTAAGCATCAACCAGCATTCATCACTCTGTTTCCTCACCACAGACTGAATGTGAGCAGCTGCCTCAAACTCCAGCTACCACGCCTCACCACCTTGATGGACTGTACCCTGGAACTGTAAGCTGAAATAAACCATTCCTCCCTTAAATTGATTTCTGTCAGGATTTTGTCCCAGGAACGGGAAGGTAATAATACAACAACTAAAGCTCATTCTGGCTACTCTACACCTGCCACAGTGATCTTCCAAAAGTAGGATCTCATCACTTTCCCTTGCTAGGAAGTATCCCAGTGTCAAGGAGGAAAGTCCAGACTCCCAGTCTGGAATGTACGGCTCGGCCTCTGCATGGCTCTCTTTACCCAAATCATCAGACAGGAAAATCTGATTCTACTAAAGAATGTTCCTGCCCCTGTCACTATGCCCTGCCCTGTGCAGCCTCCTGCCTGAGGGAGGCCTGCACAGCTCAGACTTCAGTGCTGGTCACTTCCTCCATGAAGCCTCCCCTGATAATGCTTTCTGTCCTCTACAGCTCAGTTTCTGAATCAAGATGAGCATCATAATTCCCACACTCTCCTGTAACTCAAGAAACACATAAAAATGACTCCCAAAGTTCTCTGAGAAGTGCAAAACATTATGTAAAGGCCAAGTTATTTACTATAAAATAAGCCCCTTTTCTTTAGAAGCCCAATTTAGTATTTGCATTGTTATAAAATAAACCTCTGCAAATTAGAACATTTCTCACATTGATTCATTGCTTAACCATAAGCTAAGCTTGAAATGGTGCTGAGAACTGTGCGCAATTCTCATGATGCACAGATCACAGAAATGACTAGAATGACCATTGCCCCACAGAATTCTGTCCTGAAAATTAACTTTGTACTGGTTTTGCTTTCTAGAATTCCACTCTCAAGTTTATTTTTCTCTCCTTTTGTCAGTGGGTAAAACGGTTAACAGTGGATTTTGTCACCCTTCTAACTCTAATTCTCTCTACCCAATAACATTTGGTCTCTTTAAATGGTTTTTTGCTCCAACAGTAAGCATTTGTTGTTTCTTGGCCACCCACTTTGTAGATTGATATAGCCACTCTCCTGGGACACAGAAACTGTACATGGTAACATTTGCTCAGTTCTGATTTCAAGAGAACTTGGATGGTTATAAAACTGAAACCTCACTACAACTCTCATTTCCTCTATGCAAAGTGGGAAGGAGGCAATGGGAACGTGGGAAGGCTAACCCCCTTGCTGAAGGTCACAAAGCAGAAGCAGGATTTATTTTATTTATTTTGGTTTTTTCGAGGTAGGGTTTCACTCTAGCTCAGACTGACCTGGAATTCACTATGGAGTCTCAGGGTGGCCTTGAACTCATGGCGATCCTCCTATCTTTGCCTCCCGAGTACTGGGATTAAAGGCATATGCCACCACGCCCGGCAGTTTATTTATTTTATTTATGGGGAGGGGAGAGAAAGAAACAATTGGCACACCAGGGCCTCTAGCCACTATAGCAATCGAACTCCAGATGTGTGCCATCTTGTGCACACAGTGACCTTGTGCATCTGGCTGACCCAGAGGCAGGGTTTAAATCCAAGAATCCGATACACTGCTTGGCTGCTAACCACTAAATTGTACCAGTGTTCTAAGGGACTACAGAAGTCTCTCTAGAGACTCACAATTAGTAGAATGACATGGAGGAGGCAGGAGCAGGTGCCAGGTTCTACCATATGTGGCAACAACAGGTCACAGCCACAAGTTTGGAAACAAGACTCCAGAGCCCAGAGGGGCAGATGCTGACCCCCAGACAGCAACCACACGGCAGGCAGCTTCTGGAGTGCAGGCAATCTACCATCCACTGCACCTTCTCATGTACTTTGTTTGTCCTCGACAGAATGAAAAGTGATTTTGTCTTATATACTTCCCTCCACTTCTGAATACACCTTTGAAACAAGTCTCATGAGATTAAACAAAGTTTCCTGGATTGGATCCTGGAACAGTAAAAAGACACGAGTGGACAGTTGATGGGGTCTGCACCAATTACTTCCTCATTGCTGGGACAAACCCAGGCTGGAGCAGCTTAGGGAAGGAAAAACTTATTTCGGCTTACAGTTCCAGAGGGTAAGTCCACTGTAGTGGGGAAAGTGTGGCAGGTGCAGGAAGCCAGGCATATAGTCACATCAGCAGGGAGGAAATGAGTGAGAACAGTAATGAGGCCCAGCTATAACATCTAAGCCAACCTCCCCAGTGATCCATGTCCTCCAGCATGGCTCTACTTCCTCAAAGTTCTACAACCCTCCAGGAGAGTGCCACCAACTGGGGATGAAGCATCCAAACAAGACTACCAAGGTTACCTTACATTTGAGCCGCTGAAGAGTTTAAAAAATTTTACAGTCAGAGTTGGAGAGAAGGCTTAGAGGTTTAGGTGCTTGCCTGTGAAGCCTAAGGACACATGTTCAACTCTCCAGATCCCACGTAAGCCAGATGCACAAGGTGACACAAGCATGCAAGTTTGTGCATGCATACAAGGTGGTGCACGCGTCTAGAGTTCGAATGCAGTGGCCGGAGGCCCTGGCACACCAATTTTCTCTCTGTCTGTCTCTCATAAAAAAACAAAAAAAAAAAAAAATAAAAACACACAGAAAAAATTCTATAGTCAACAGTTATATACCAATATTTGTAAAAATTTGTAGGGTTTTTTGAGACTGTATCTCATATAGCACAGGCTAGCCTTAAACTTACTATGCAGTTGAGGATGGCTTTGAACTCCTTATCTTCCTGCCTCCATCTCCCAAGTGTGTAGATTACAGGTGTGTGTCATCATAACTGGTTAAATATTTTGTTTTGACAAATATATGATGGTTACAGAAGGTGTTAACATTAAGAGAAAGCTGGGTGAAATATATATAGAATTATATTCTGTAATTTTTCTATAGGCCAAAAAATATTTTAAAATCAAAAGCTTTTTTTTTTACGGTTTTTTTGAAGTAAGAGAGATACAAGATTGTTCAGAGGTTAAAGAGGTTAAAGGTGCTTGCTTACAAAGGCTGTCTGCATGGGTTCAATTCCTCAGTACCCATGTAAAGCCAGATGGACAAAGTGGCACATTTGCAGTGGCAAGAGGTCCTGCTACACCCATTCTCTCTCTCTGCTTCTGTCTCTCTTTATTAAATAAATAAATAAATAAATAAATAAATAAATAAATAAATATTAAAAAGGGTGCATGGGAGAGATGGCTCAGCAGTTAAGGTGCTTGCCTACAAAGCCTAATGACCCTGGTTCAATTCCCCAGTTCCCACGTAAAGCTAGATGCACAAAGTGGCACATGAATCTCGAGTCTGTTTGCAGTGGCTAGAGGCCCTGGTGTACCCATTCTCTTTCTCTGTCTTTCTCTGCTTGCAAATAAATGAATAAATAAAAATATTTTTAAAAAATCCAAGCTGGGCGTGGTGGCGCATGCCTTTAATCCCAGCACTCGGGAGGCAGAGGTAGGAGGATCACCGAGAGTTCGAGGCCACCCTGAGACTACATAGTGAATTCCAGGTCAGCCTGGACCAGAGTGAGACCCTACCTCGCAAAACCAAAAAAAAAAAAAAAAAAAAAAATCCAAAACAACTAGTAGTATAGGGCCAAGGAAGGAAACTTCTAAAAGTTCAAGGTGCAGACTCTAGCACAATATTTCCAGAGAAGTAACATTCCTACCTTCCACTAATGGATTGACAAGCAGGAAAGAAAACAGACAAGAAACAGAAAAGAGGTAATCAAAGCTGAGTAAGGGTCCAGCCAGCTCTAATTTCTGAGTCCTTCAATAAGTGAAAAAAATAAATGCAACACTGGAGAGATGACTCAATAGTTCAAGCACTTGCCTGCAAAGTCTAAGGACCCAGGTTCGATTACCCAGTACCCATGTAAAGCCAGATGCACAAAGAGGTGCATGCATCTGGAGTTTGTTTGTAGTGGCTAGAGGCCCTGGTGTACCCATTCTACTGTCTCTGCTTGCAAATAAATAAAAAAATTAAATTAAGAAATGCCAAAACTGGTTTACAAATCTATATATTTTTTGTTTTTCTAAAATTATTTATTTACTTAGAGAGAGGGAGGAAGAGGCAGAGAGAGAGAGAGAGAGAGAATAGGTGTATCAGAGCCTTTAGCCACTGCAAATAAATTCCAGACACATGCATCACCTTGTGCATCTGGCTTATGTGGGTCCTGGGGAATCAAACCTGGGTCCTTTGGCTTCACAGGTAAATATCTTAAGTGCTAAGCCATCTCTCCAGCCCTTTTATTTATTTATTTTTTAACATATGAAACAGTGTCTTACTATGTTGCTCGGCCTAGATATTCTGAACTCTTGGCCTCCAGTGATACTCCTTCCTCAGCCTCTGAGTAGCTGGGACTGAAACAGATAAGGGGGACCCACTTCTCCATGGTGCACTAGGCAGGTGTTAAAATCACTAACAGTGCAGATGGTAAGTTCATTAAGTTTGTACTGTAAACATTCCTCCTCATGCTCATAAGCAACTGCTGGGGATGTGGCAACTTGACTCCCTTGAGCAAAAGCACAAGGATCATCAGTCTAACAGCCACCTGGACGGCCCTTATGCCAGTACCAGCCACCTCTGAAATCCCACCGATGCTTGAGACAACCATACAAAGACTATAGCTGACTGCCCCAGCTCTTTAAACATAGGCCCAGCCAGGGTGGGTAAAACAGTTTGCATGAGACTTTTTGCTATCACAAGCCTAGCTGGATTCTAGATGACCCTGCAACCTTTTCCACCTTGGCCAGACAGGAAGCACTTTCCCTAATGGTGTAGCATGACAGTTGTTACCTGTGTTAAGGGACAAGGCTATGATTGGCCCAAAACACCAACCTCATTTTAATGACTGTGATTTTGAGGCAAGAATATGATTTGTGGTCTGGAGAGATGGTGAAGCAGTTAAGGCACTTGCCTGCAAAGACAAAGGACCCAGGTTCAATGCCCCAGGACCCACTTAAGCCAGATGCACAAGGTGGCCAATGCAACTGGATTTCGTTTGCAGCAGCTGGCGGTCCTGGCATGCCCATTCTCTCTCTCTCTCAAATAAATAAATAATTTTTAAAAAGAATATGTTTTGGTCAAAACAAACATCTGTGATTGGTCCAAATAAATGGCTAAACACCCTTTCTGATATAAGCAGGATTCTCAGGCTCACTCAGTAAGGAGTGACCTGGGAAAATACTCTCCTGTGCCATCTCCCCTGGAATTACAGCATTAGGCCTCCCAAAAGGCCACTCTTGAGTGATTTTTTTTTTTCTTGCCTACTTTCAGTGGTGCAGACTATGCTGGTAACAGAGAGAAGGGAGCAGCAAAGACAGAAGAACAATGACAGTGACATGGCCCTGGCCTTGGCAGCCGGAGCAGCTACCCTACCTGCAAGTGGTCCTGGCAGATCGAGGAGCCTCTAAGTAGCCCAGGCAGTAAGGGACTTGTGGAAGGGGTCAGGTAGCAAGCTGTCTGACAGCTGAAGCAGCAGCTGAACAGTCTGGAGATTCCAGGGCAGTAAGAAGGGCAGCAGAGGTACTGAAAAAGAGAGCGTGGAGACTAATGAGAATAAAAGGTGATAAAGGGGCTGGAGAGATGGCTTAGCGGTTATGGCACCTGCCTGCAAATCCAAAGAACCCCAGTTTGATTCCCCAGGACCCACGAAAGCCAGATGTTCAAAGGGGTGCATGCATCTGGAATTTGTTTGCAGTGGCTGGAGACCCTGGTACGCCCATTCTCCTCTCTCTCAAATAAATAAATAAATAAATAAATAAATAAATAAATAAATAAATAAATAAAATTTTAAAAGGCAATAAAGAGACAGGAGTCTGGTGGTGGGGAGCTATAGGCATTGCTCACCCAGGAGAGCTCCGGACAGCTGTCACATCTTCGGGCCAAAAGTCTCAGACTCGGGGCTGAGAGCTGTAACACTGCCAAGGGTCACAAAATCTCAACTTCCTAGGCCCACAAAAGAACAGGAAAACTTGTAGGACTAAGGGTGCTGACCCCTGAGGCCTACAAAGGAAGAAGATGTCACTTGCTGTTGCTTCACCTGTCTACAGCCACCACTTGCTGCTGTCAAACGCCAAGGGGAATGAAAGATGCTAGAGGCCAGTTCTTGCCTGCTCACAATTTCTGTCCAGGCAGAGCAAAATTTCCTCCAGCCAGCTGGCTGATGACAGGACTAAAGGAATGAACCACCAGGTCCAGATTGTTTTAGACCTTTAAATTTTATGAACTTGCAAGGTGTGCATTATTCTAGTCTGTTACTATCTACTTAACTTTGAAATAACAATTAGACTGATTTTAAGACTGATTTTTATTTTATTTTTCCAAGATAGGGTCCCACTCTAGCCCTGGCTGAACTGGAATTCACCAGGTTGGCCTTGAACTCATGGTGATCCCCCTATCTCTGCCTCCCAAATGAGTGCTGGGATTAAAGGCATGCACCACCACACCAGGCCTGATTTGGATATTTAAAAAAATATTTTATTTTTATTTATTTATTTGAGAGTGAGAGATACAGAAATAGGCAGGTATATAGAGAGAGTATGGGCATGCTAGGGCCTCCAGCCACTGCAAATGAACTCCAGATGCGTGTGCCCCTTTGTGCATCTGGTTTATGTGGGTCCTGGGGAGTCAAACTTGGGTCCTTTGGCTTTGCAGGCAAGCGCCTTAATTGCTAAGCCACCTCTCCAGCCCCCCTGATTTGGATATTTTTTAATGCAAGCTCAATAATCCATCTATCCATTACTCTACTCCTAGGTGCTTACCCAAAAGAAGTTTAGAAAACTGTCTTAGAAATGTTGACGAGAGAAATGGAAGGCACAGAAATAAAAGGGAGAGGAGCGAGAAATTGAGAGAGAAGAGACAGAAAGTCACTAGCAAGATGCTCAGCAACAGTGGTCATCTCGGTTGGTACACTTCAATAGCACTTAGCAGAGGGTTAAGTATTGGATTGGTTCTGGGATGCTCTTGCAGGAAAGTTCTTTCTTCCGTGTTATTTGGTGTTAACCATCTTACCATACATGCAAACAGATCACTATTTGGTATCTCCAAGAATCTTCATGGCTTTGAGGAAGCCAGACAAGCGATGGCTAGATTGTGCGCCCATTCAGGGTGCCAGGAGTCACCTGAAGGCAAGAAAATAGGAATAAGCTCTCTAAAGAATAATGCCAAAAATGCACGAGTAGTTCAGGGCGTGGTGGTGCACGCTTTTAATCCCAGCATTCGGGAGGCAGAGGTAGGAGGATCGCCGTGAGTTCGAGGCCAACCTGAGACTACATAGTGAATTCCAGGTTAGCCTGGGCTAGAGTGAGACCCTACCTCGAAAAACCAAAGAAGTTTCAAGAAAAAAAAAAAAAAAAAAAAAAAAAAAAGAATGGCCAAGTAATGGCCTTGGCAGACGAGGATCCAGTTGGGCAGGTTGCTCACCTGAGAGCCACCCGCCCGCGACTTCTAAGGGGTATGCTTTTCTCTTTCTGCTTTAGCTCCAATAACCTGAAAAAAAAACAAACAAACAAACAAACAAACAAACAAACAAACAAACAAAAGTGATTCCGTAGGTAGTTCGCCAGCAGCGTTTCGTTCTGCAATAACTTTCCATGTTAAAGTTTTGATCTTTATCTATGTCAGTCCTTCCTCAATCCAATCCAAAAGTTTGGGACCTGTGCAGCGTGAGCTGGGTGAATGGGTGGGGGTGCAGAGAAGAGCGTTCGCGGGTGTCGGAGGTGATTGACAGCCCCGCGAGGGAGCGCCTGAGAGCGACCGCCAAACTGCGCAGGCGCGGGCGTCCCGTGGCGAAAACCGGAAACGAAGCCGAGCCTGGGGCGGGTGGGGGGGGGAAGGAACGCGCGCACGAGGGCGAAACGGGGCGCTGGGGAAGGGGGAGGCTGGGCTTCAAGGAAGTGTGGGGTGGGCGCGGCGCACATAGCATGGCGACCAATGTCTACTTGGTTCGCCACCGGATCAGCCGCCTGGGCCAGGTGCGGCCGGGAGGGGGTGGAGCCTCCCATTCCCAGCCCCGTGCTGAGCCGTCGCCTCATTGGCTGTGCTCTCAGAGCTCCGCCCCCAGATTCAACCGCCGCCCCGCCCTGCAGGCCCCGCCCACCCCGCCTTCCTTCCCTTGTCCGCCTGCTGAGGTGCTCGGGTCGTGTCGACCCCCTCCTCCTCCTCCTCCCTCCTCCTCCTCCTCCTCCTGCGCCTTGTGTCCTGACTCTCTCCCCTCCTTCCCTCAGAGGATGTCCGCCTTCCAGATCAACCTCAACCCGCTCAAGGAGCCGCTCGGCTTCATCAAGATCCTCGAGTGGGTGAGTGCAGGCAGCCCGCGGCGGCCAGCCGGGATCCGGGAGGCGGCGGCGCAGCCTCCTCCGGAACCGTCCTCCTCACCTCCTGCTGTTCCCCGGGGGGGCGTGCGGTGGGGGTGAGCGGGCTGCACCGCCGCCCGCAGTCTGGAGAGAGGACTTCCTGTTGCGGGTCCAACCGAAACCCGACGGGCGGCGGGGGCTGCCCGCACAGTCGGCAGGCCGCCTTCCCTTCCTCCCTCCCGGGACGGGACGGGACCGGCATTCCGTTCTTTATTTACGTCCGATGCTGGCCCGAGTTAAAAATAGTTCCCGGAGGATGGTCAGCGAAGCGGAGGCAAGGGAGGCCCGGCTCCCAAACTCTGCCAGTCCATTCGGCCCGCTTTCAGTAAACGTGCCCAAACATGGACGTCGAGGTGGTTGGAGGGACTTGGAAGCAACATCCTGCTTGGAAAGTTTAACTTTTTAGTCCCTTTCCTGGGTAAACACTCACAATCATTAACATCAAAGGAGATTTATTAAATCGACCTTGGCACTTAGAGGAGTTAATCAGGCGCTGAGTTTCCTTCCAGCTTTGTGATTCCCCGATACGGTTATTGAGTCCTTTTTTTTTTTTTTTAAACTTCAGGTTCGTAATTTTGTACAAGAGGCTGGCCCTTGGTGTTTTCAGTTATTTTTACATGGCCAACAACATTTACACCTGCGACTAATTTATTAATATTTTATTTGGGGTGTAAAGAATAAGGACTTGCATTTTCCTGCAAGGGTGTTTTTTGTTTGTTTTTTGTTTTTTTAAGTAGCGTAGGATCTCATTCCCTGATGATGGCTCAACTTGATCTTCTGTTGACACTGTTCCCTCCAGTTTTCTGAACCTGAATGCCAGTTTTGTGCATAGCGCAAAGACACATAGATTTATATACAAACCTGTGCCTAGGTTTAAATATAAACTTAGTGTTTGAACTTACAAAAATAAAAATTATTTAGGCTGATTGAAATGGAAAGCTTAAGAAAAAGAACTATACCTAGATTTAGTCTCTTTGAAGATGTATGATTATATTTAATAATTTAGATCTCTACGTAAAGAGACAGTTTTTATTGTGTTTATATGAATGCCATTTGAAAACACTATAGACAAATTTTTCTTTATTATCTTAAAGTGTCAGTGGCCACTTCGTTGTTGTCTTTTGAAAATTATCTAAGATTTTAAGGAAATAATATTTTCAATTTTAGCAACTTTTCTAATGTAAGAAATAATTTTGTGTTAACAGTACAGTGTGTTAAGGTAGTGTATATTGTCAGCAAATATTTGACAGTGTATTATATACAAGTACTGTGCTAAACACTACCATACAGACGTGGGTAGAATGGATCTTTTCCCCATGATCTGATGGGGATGAAGTATATGAAAATGCCATATGGTAAATTTCATAATAAAGGTATCTTCAAAGTGTAGAAGATGAAAGGAGAAAGGCATCCTTAGGGAGGACTTCATAGATGAAAGAACATTTGAAGGATGAGTACTTGCTCACTTGGGGAGTGGTTTTCTAAGCAAAGGGAATCTTGTGTTCATTGGGGTGAAAAGTTCATGTGTGAGTACTTGTCTAGAACTTGAACATACCAGGGAACAGGATGGTTGGAGATGATTTATGACCTGGGTCTGTCTGTGCAGGATACAGAGTATTAGGCTGTTCATTGGTTAATTTCCAGATAAACCTCAGATCCAAGTAAATAATTAGATTTGCCTTTTAGAAATTTTCCTTTGTTAACAATGTGAAGAGTGAATTGGAAAGGTCCAAACTGGAGGAAAGGAGCTCTGTTGCTTTAAAAATCATTGAGTGTCAAAAATTAATTGCAAGCCAGGCTTGGGAGCACATGCCTTTAATCTCAGCACTCAGGAGGCTGATTCCAGATCAACCTGGACTAGAGCAAGACCCTACCTAAAAAAAAAAAAGCAAAAAATTGGGGCTGGAGAGATGGCTTAGCAGTTAAGCACTTGCCTGTGAAGCCTAAAGACCCCAGTTAGAGGCTCAATTCCCCAGAACCCACATAAGCCAGATGCACAAGGTGGCACATGCATCTGGAGTTCCTTTGCAGTGGCTGGAGGCCCTAGTGTGCCCATTCTTCCTCCCTCTCTCTCTCTCTCTGCCTCTTTGTCTGTCACTCTCAATTAAATAAAAATAAAATAATTAATTATAGGGAGAGAGGAAGTTAGACTATATAAAGAAGGAACACACTTAAGATGGCTTGATATTTCTGACCTGAGTTGGTTGTGGCCTTATTATGCAAGGTAAATCATTGAGAGGAAGAAAAAATTTTGGAAGGTCAGTAAGGATGTTTAGTTTGTGGTCCCTTTTGATTGTATAAATGGCTGTATCCTATATGCAGTTGCATATATGGACTTGCAAGTGTAGACTGGTGGATTCAGCAGATATTTATTAGCAAAGGAGAAAAGGAATGGTTCGGAAGATGAATATAACATCATGACATCACTATTAGAGTTCCAAGTAATAATGTTAAATACAATGGAAACGTTAAATAAAAGCTAAAGCACATTCCTTGCTGTAGTAAGAGCAATCTCAGTAAAATCATAACCCAGACTGGAGTAGACTAACTAGATAAATGTCTGGTAAGGTAATGAAGTCAGTGAGAGTAGACCATTATTACTGCTATTTGGGAAGATCGGAGAGATTTGGTGGTGTTACAAAGGAAAGTGAGCCAGGCGTGGTGGTGCCTGTCTTTAATCCCAGCACTCAGGAGGCAGAGGTAGGAGGATCGCCAAGAGTTCAAGGCTACCCTGAGACTACATAGTAAATTCCAGGTCAGCCTGAGCTAGAGTGAGACCCTATCTTGGAAAACCAGGAGAAAAAAAAAAAAAAAAAAAGGAAAGTGTTCAGCTTACAACTCAGTTGCTTAAATACTTTGTCTGGAGGGAACAATTACAATTTAGTATGTGACAAAGTCCTTATTGTACTTCTTATTTTGTTAAAATATTAAGACTCAGAGGTTCAGAGCTTAGTAATTTTCACTGCTTCATCAAAGATATTCTTAAGTGAAACTAGTTCCCCCCCCAACTAAAATTATGTGGCAGTGAAATTGTTTGGTAATATTCCTTGTTCTTTCTAAAGCCCAGCAGCTTTTCCCACCAATACTTTTGCTTAATCAGTACAAATGTCAACATACTAGACAACATAGTGTTGTTTAAAAATATATTTGATTTTTATAGACTCATGAAAGTGTCTTGGGAACTCTCAGGGGCCTACAAACTGAGAATTGTTGGCTTAATATAAAATAAATAGCCGTGGGGACCAGAAATAGAACAAAACAAAAAAGCCACTCTCAATCCTGCTATCTGGATTTGTGGATTTCTAGAACTGAGTATTTAAAAGGGTAGAAAGAAAGATATAAACATCTAACCACTAAGACTTGGGCTAATCTACCTGCAGGGGAAAAACCTGAGTTGAACTTGCATTAGATATCCTGAGAAACATGAAGAAAACCAATTTTTACTTGAAAGCTCAAATTTATATCAGTTACAACAAATTTTACCAGTTTTCTCTTAATAGGCTCGTGTCAAGATAACCCAGCTAAATGAACAGTCAAGGTACTGAGTGACCCCAAAGAACATGAGAGTAATTGAAAACTCTGAAAATGAATTTAGAGTAAATATGTTTAGATTACTCAGAGAATTATAGTTCCATACTCAGATAAGAATAATTTATTCTTATTGTTGAAGAATAAAGATCACATACATATATTTACAATATATAATGCTTATAAGTTAGAAAGACTTCTAGCTTCGTTCAGCAGAAACATGATCATTTGCTTCTGGTGATCCAAATTCTTAAGAGTTTTGGGACTGTGTTAGCAGAATTTTCTCTGACTACTTTAGAAATGAAGGGCTGTAGAAGAGTGGGGCAGTTAACTTCGCTATTGAATTCATTGCTCAGGGCATAGTGGGAGTAAACTGAAATATCAGCATTGAGTTCTCAATGTTCATTTACTTTAGTTTAAAACATCCATTTGAGTTTTTTGTTTGTTTTATTTTATAGGTGTTTGCTTTTATTTTGTTTTTTTGAGGCAGGATCTCACTCTAACCCAGGCTGTCCTAGAATTCACTCTGTAGTCCAGGCTGGCTGCAAACTCACAGCAATCCTACTGTTCAGACTCTTGAGTGCTGGTATTAAAGGCATGCACCATCACATCCAGCTTTTCTTTCTATTTCTAAAGATTTAAATTATAACCTTTCTAAAACTAAATATTGGACAGAAAGAAAATTAAGTAGATGTCTCTGGCTTAATGATTAAACCAAATGTCAGCGAGAATACTGAAACTAGAAACATTTCACGTTGATACCTATAAGCTAGAGTAATTCCCATATTTCCCAATAGAACTCTCAGAATGAACAGGAGCTAAGAGTCGAAGTTAATGTTGTAGGCCCGACATGGTGGCACATACCTTTAATCCCAGCACTTGGGAGGCAGAGGTAGGAAGATCACTGTGAGTTCGAGGCCACCCTGAGACTACATAGTGAACTCCAGGTCAGCCTGGTGAGACCCTACCTTGAAAATCAGTGTTGTGACTGTGGATATACAATAGATAGCATTGCGTGACCATGGTGTCTGTCACCATTTTCCTTGAACTGGTTTTCATGCTAGTCTTTTGTGTCACTACTTCCTCTGTAATGACTTCTAGGTACGGGCAGATGAGGTGGAGGTGACCCATCTCATGGTAGACAGTCGGCTCTCTCTTGATGTATTAACGTGTCCTTGTCCTCCCCAGTATTCTCCATCTGTAAAATAGAACAGATTCTCCAACCAAAAGTAAGAACTGTTGGAATAAAAGAGGATCAGCCTAGTTATTAGAGATATATATATTGATGTATATATCCACTCTTAGTTAAAGAGAGGTGGAGGTTCTCTTTGTAGCCTATTGGTTTTTTAAATTTTTTTTTTCAGTGACTCAATTTTTGAAGGTTAGTCTGGTTGCATCTCATTAGTCCATAAACTTATGTGGCCAAAGATGTTCACATTGTAATACATAAACACTGAAAATGAAAAAAAAAAAATAGGGGAATCATTGCTGCCTGTTCTTCAAGGAATGGGATTCCCCTTACCTTCAAAATACCAAATATATACTTTATTGGCATATGACCCTGCAACATCCAGGCTCAGCTTTCAGTGGTACATTACTTGCAATAAAGTTCTTTTCTATCTTTTTAAATTTGTTTGTGTGTGTATATGAGTGGACGTATGCTATGGCACATGTGTGGGCCAGGGTGTTTCTCCTCTCCTTCCACCTTTTTTTTTTTTTTTTTGGAGAGAGACACAGAGAGGGAGAGGGAGACAGATAGAGAATGGGTGCACCAGCAGCCTCTTAGCTACTGTGAACAAAATCCAGATGTGTGCACCCCCTTGTGGGCAAGTGTGGCATTGTGCCCTTGCGTCACTTTGCATTTGGCTAAACATGGAGATTGGAACCGGGTTCTTAGGCTTAGCAGGCAGGTGCCTTAACCACTAAGCCATCTCTCCAGCCTTCCTTCCACCTTTTTGAGACAGTCTTTGGTGGTTTGAATTAGCTGTCCCCCATAAACTCGTGTACTGAAAGCTAAGTCCCAGGCAGTCTGGGAATTGGAGCCTTATTAGAAGAGGTGTGTTGTTGGGGGGTGGGCTTATAGGTGGTATAGCCAGCTTCCCCTTGCCAGTGTTTGACACACTTACCTGCTGCTGTTGTCCACCTGGTTTTGGCCAGGAGGTGATGTCCACCCTCTGCTTATACCATGTTTTCTCCTGCCGTCACGGAACTTCCCCTGTAAACCAAAACAGCTTTCTCCACAACCGGCTTTTGGTCAGGTCAGATTTGTGCCAGCAGTGAAAAGGTAACTGCAACACAGTCTTTCTCGCCACTGCTGCTTTATAAGATTTTTTAGATTCTCCGGGCTCCAACTCCCATTCTCATAGGGACTGCATACATGTGTGCCACATTTCATCATTTACATGGGTGCTGGAGAATCAAACTTGGGCTGGTAGGCTTGCAAGCAAGTGCCTGTAACCACTGCCATTTCCCCAGCCCCAGCAATAGTTTTATTTCTGTATTTAAGTTTAAAACTGCACAAATAGGAGTTTAAGTATGTTCGTCTTATACATGAATAATTATTCTCTTCTACTTGGGTTTTCTGGACAACCAGACTGTAGTATTAACCAAGGCTGCAGATCCCCAAGTAAGTGAGATGAACTCATGGGAAGAAAGCCAAATAAGACTGACTGGTGACTGGTGGTTGTCTTAGTTAATACAGAATCTTTTAACCTGAAAAGAATCATGTTGTTGCCCTGCCCTTACATTTTTCCTACTTTTTTTTTTTTTTTTAGGTTTGGTCTCATGTCCTCCAGGCTGGCCTCCAGCTCATTGTGTAGTTGAGGGTAACCTTGTGCTCCCCATCCTCCTGCCTTCTTTCCAAGTGCTAGATTATAGGCAAATGCTACCATACCCAGCACTTCCTATTTCCTCTCAAAATAGAATTCCGTGTCGCCCTTTTAAAATATATATATATATTTGCAAGCAGTGAGAAAGAGAGAGAGGGCTGTGCCAGGGCCTTTTACCACTGCAAATGAATGCCAGATGTATGTACTACCTCACGTATTATTGGGCTTTATGTGGGTACTGGGGAACAGAACCCAGGCCATCAGGCTTTGCAAGCAAGCACTTTAAGCACTGAGCCATCTCTCCAGCTCTCCATGTCATTCTTTAGTCATTCCTGGGCAGCTAGGGATGGAACAGAGAGTTTCAAAAGAGGCATGGAGGAAATCAGCATACCACTGTTTTTCATTATAGACTTAGGCACAAACTGAAGTACTCAGGCAACCACCTTTGTAAAGTGAATGAATGAAGCAGGCTGCTTGACAGAAAAACAATAGTGAATAGAGAGGAGCCAACCTGAAAAGCATGTGCTCTGTGTTAAGTGATTTCTGTCATTGTCTGTAGCAGACAGCTTCAGGTTCGCTGAGATGAACTTCCAGACCAGGCATAGTTATGGAGGAAGGGATTTATTGAAGCTTACAGATCTAGGGGAAGTTCCATAATGGCAGAAGAAGCTGGCCTGCTCTTACAGGAACAGGCAAGGGAGAGAGAAAGCCACAAGCACCACACACCTCAGGAACTCCAGCTAGGCACACTTTGCTTATCTTTAGATGGTGAAACCTCAAACTACCACCACACCTTAAGATCTGCCCAGTGACACTGCCTCCAGCCAGATGGCTCCAGATGCAAACTACAAACTAATAAAACACTGAATATATTAGGGGCCATCTATTCAAACTATAACACCATCTTATTGGTTTTTTTCTTCTTATGAAAGTGAGTCTGATGTTGCAGTATCTTTAGTTTTCCCAAACACACTCAAAAAAAGTGGAACTAAATTTTATGTGTTGACCATCCTGATAGTTGGTAATAAATTCACATTTTAAAAATTAAATGCTTGAGAACTGGAGAGATGACAAAGTGGCTAAGGTGCTTGCCTGCAAAGCCTTAAAGGACTCATGTTTGACTCTCCAGTTCCCATGTAAGCCAGGCACACAAGGTGACACAAGCGCGCAAGGTTGCACCTGTGCACAAGTGACGCACGTGTCTGAAGTTCAGTTGCAGTGGCTGGAGGCCCTGGTGTGCCAATTCTCTCTCATGTGCACACTGTTGCACTCGCTCTCTTGCATTAAAAATAAATAAATACTTGAAGTCCTATACAAATGTACCTGCAGACCAGGTTTTACTGGTGGGCTGCCAGTATGTAACTTATAGTCTTGATCAGAATGTCTATAAAAATAGGAGAAAGAAAGATGGTTGAGTGATTTACTCTCAAATTATCTTGTGTGCTAGATTTAATATAAATGTACGCATTCATTTTTTTTTTTTCTGTACAGTAAGATAGGCCAGAATTGCTAGCATGGCATTTTTCCTTGTAACAAGAAAATGACTTTGAAATGACAATGTAAAATTCCAAAAGTCATTTAGTTCTAAGTTATTAGAAATTACTTTTTTTCTGAATTAAATCAGGGACTTATTTAGTCAGCGTTTGCTGTGTGCCAAACATTCTGTTAGCAAGGCATTGCAATTCCAGAACACCACCAGGTACAAAGACATGAAAGCCAGACAGGTACCATAGAGGGTAGTTTTTTAATTATCTAGTCTTAGAAAGACCCTCTTCTTCTACCATATTCTATTTTAAAACAAGTAACTGTGAAGTCCATCCTTTCAGGAAGAGAAATTAAGCTCCACTCCTTGATAGAAGGTTATACCAAATAATCTGTGGACATGTATTCAGGATCACCACACTCCTTTCCTCAGCAATCCACAGTGCCAACTCTGTTAGGTAAAATTATCAGTGGACTCTAGTATGTTTCTAGTCTGTCTGTTTTGTTCCATTGGTTGAATTTGTTTTTCATTTCTCTTTTTTCTAACTTTTTTTTGTGTGTGTGTGTGTGGTTTTTCAAGGTAGGGTCTCACTCTAGCCCAGGCTGACCTGGAATTCACTATGTAGTCTCAGGTGGCCTTGAACTCACGGTGATCCTCCTACTTCTGCCTCCCAACTCTCAAGTGCTGGAATTAAAGGCATGTGTCAAGATGCCCTGCTCTTTTCTCTAACTTTAGATGTGAGTTTATTCTAAGATTTGTTTCTTGGCCTCATTTTTTCATTCCTTGTATTCATGCATAGTTAGTCTGAGAATATCCATTCTATCTTACGAACTTTTTAACAGAAAATCTCAAACTGTATGTGAACTTTATCCATACTCTGGTTATGTATAAGCATATCTTTTTCATATCTCTTCTTAGTGGAAAAAAATCCCCTGATGGTTATTATGTTATTGTTTATGGCCTGTCAGAGTCAAGACTCTGAAAGATTCATGGGAGACATTAATGTTAAGTGTGTTAGCTTGACTATAACATGACCGTAACAATGACTGTCCATTGCTGTTAATAAAATTCAGACTCACAGTTTGAGAGGTTTTGGTCCATGTTCAGTTGGCTCAGCTGCTTTGGGGCCTGTGGCATGTAGGGTGGTTTATCAGTTCTGTTTACTTCAACATAGCCAAAAACAAGAAAGAAAACAGTGGGGTCAGGAAGAATGCCCTCCCTAATGACCTAACTTCCTTTCAGTAAGGCTCTACTTCCTAAAGTTTCCGTCATTTCCCACTATCACAAAAGGCTGGCAATATACACTGGAATCTGGAGCTCACATGTCCAAACTATAGCATCACATGTTTACCACTATAGGCTTCAGTATTGAAACTGCATTGAAGGCTGGGGAAATAGCTCAGCAGTTAAAGGTACTTGCTTGCAAAGCTTGCTGGCCTGGGTTTAATTCCCCAGTACCCATGTAGAGCCAGATGTACAGAGTGGCACATACATCTGGAATTTGTTTGCAGTGGTAAGAAGCCCCAGTGTGCCTATTTGTATTATTGCTCTCCCTGTCTCTGTCTGTCTGTCTGTCTCTCTCTGCAAATTAATAAAAAATATTTTTAAACCAGCATAGAATTTTATCTACCAGTTGATGTATATAACTAAGCAAAGAATCCCTAGTTTCCACTCAAGAAAAGGAAAAACAAGTATGGTTGTTGGGCAGCGGTGATTATGATGGAAGAGAAGTAGAGCAGCATACACAGAGTGAAAGGTACTTGTTTACAAAGCCTGTGGCCTGGGTTCATTTCCCCAGCAACCCTGTAAGGCTAGATGCAAAGTGGCACATGAATTTGTGATACCAGTGCCTCCCGGAGAATACGAAGCTCTTGGACCAGCAAGTCTGAGGTGCAACATAGACACCTCAAGTTTGTCAAAGTCCTCCTTACACATGCCATGGCACACATGCCCATGTACACACATAAATAATTTTTTTTGAAAAGTTACATGGGCTGCTGTATTTGGTAGTGGATTGAAGTTGGGGCAAAAATAGAAGGAAAAGGGATGGGGGAGATGGCTCCGCAGTAAGGCTAAAGGTGCTTGCTTGCAAAGCCTCTTGGCCCGGGTTTGATAAAGCCAGATACACAAGTAATGCATGCATCTGGAGTTTGTTTGCAGCAGCAAGAGGTCCCAGCATGCCCATTCCCCTTCTGTCTCGAATATTTATAGGCTGTTAGCACAAAATCTAACCGAGGGCTGATGATGGCTTAGGTCAAGAATCAGGTGGATCCCATATATATTTTGGAAACAGAATGT
This sequence comes from Orientallactaga sibirica, assembly GCA_036365145.1. Taxonomy (NCBI): domain Eukaryota; kingdom Metazoa; phylum Chordata; class Mammalia; order Rodentia; family Dipodidae; genus Orientallactaga; species Orientallactaga sibirica. The sequence continues at coordinate 26,432,969 of JAEOAD010000022.1, forward strand.
CAGTATTTTCTGAAGGATCGAATTTTCAATAATTATAAACCATCCTTGGTTTTTTTGTTTTGTTTTAGAAAATAATTAAAAGAAAAAGAGAACTATTAAATCATTTTTGTTGCATTTAGAAGTGACCACTATTAAACTTTCATGCATAACCTCTTTGGATTTGATCATATTCAGTGCATTGTTTAGACAGATTTTATATGTAATCACTATTTTTCTGAATAGTGAAATAATCCCTAACATTTTAACCTGTGTGTTACAGTGTATAAGTAAATTATAGTGTGATTCCCTATCACTGCTTATAGTGCTTTGTGGATTATTTTCTGCTATAGGTAGCATATGAGAGAACATCCTTATATCTTTAAGCATATGCCTGATAAGAAAAGCAAAGTTCTAGCTACTTTTGAAACCTAGAAACACTAGAAAGGGGTACTGTACACATTCATGCACTAGAAACTTCCTACATACAACTGCTTGATTTTAACAGTTCGTTGGTTACTTGAACTTAAAAAAAAAAAAAAAAAAAAAGAGCTTCAGTTTGTCCCTTTTTGATTTTGATGTTTATAAATGAATCTCTGAATTTCATGTAAATATTTCATAGATGTGATGAAGTATAAGCAAGGTTTTTATGGACTGGTATATTAATTTCTGTATTATACCTGGGAAAGTAGAGTGGCATTTGTTGAGACTTACACATTTGTAAATGTCTTTAGTTTTTGATGAGTACAATTTCTGAGATGCTACTGAGTCAGCTTTTCGTGATCACTAATGTACTTACTGTCTTAATGGCCTTTGTTTGGGTGCAGTAATGCTTTTCTCTTTTCTTTTTTTATCTCATTTTATGTAGATTGCATCCATCTTTGCTTTTGCCACCTGTGGAGGTTTTAAGGGCAAAACTGAAATTCTAGTGAGCTGTCCTCCTAAAGTTGCTGATAATAAAACTGTTACAGCTACTTTTGGGTATCCATTCAGGTGAGTTGATGTCATGTTGAGGCATTCAGACTTCCAACATTTGAGCTGGACTTGGGGGGTGGGTATGGGCCTTGTAATTCCAGCAATCCTAGCTTTCAGGAGGGTTAGGTAGGAGGGTAGAAAGTTTCAGAATAACCTAGATTCCAACATTTATTGATAAAGGTGGGTAGAAAATTTTAGGTTTCCATGTTCATTTGTGATTACTACTATTCAAACTGGTACAGATCAATGCCTATCTGCACTTATCCTGATTTCTGATGAATTAGAGAAGGGAGTAGTATACGCGTCATTTTCTTGTTGCTAACCACTTACTTGACAGAAACAACTTAAGAGAGGGAAGTTTATTTTATTTCTTTATTTTGGCTCACACTTTCTGAGGGTTCACCATGGTTGGTTGGCTGGACTTGTGTAGTTAGGCAGATAATCATGGCAGCAGGAATGTGACAGAGGAAGCTCTACACCTCACAGATAGGGTGGACAAAGCAGGGAGGGGGGCTGGAATGGTGTATAACCTTCAAGGCATTCCTTCAATGACCTACTTGATCCAGTGAGGCCCTCTTACTGAAGTTTCCAGAACCTGCTAAAATAGAGCCACCAGCTGGGAACCAAGGGTTCAATACTTGGGTCTATGTGGGACATTTCTTATTTAAAATTATAACAGAAAATCAGTATTTAAAAACTTGTATAGCATCAGGCAAGGTGGTGCGCGCCTTTAGTCCCAATACTCAGGAGACAGAGGTAGGAGAATTGCTGTGAGTTCCAGGCCAGCCTGAGTCTACATAGTGAATTCCAGGTCAGTCTGGGCTAGATGGAGACCCTATCTAGAAAAACTAAAAAAAAAAAAAAAAAAAAAAAAAAAAAAAAAACAGAACTTTAGAGCAATATGAAATTGTCTTATTCTTGCTATAGCCTCTCATCTTAGTGTGTGTGAGAAGCTGTCATAGAAAAGCAAACACAGAAGCTGGGCATGGTGGCGTATGCCATTAATCCCATCACTGGGGAGGCAGAGGTAGGAGGATTGCTGTGAGTTCGAGGCCACCCTGGACTACTTAGTGAATTCCAGGTCAGCCTGAACTAGAGTGAGACCCTACCTTGGGAAAAAAAAAAAGAAAAGAAAACACAATTTATGAAGATGCAGATTTCTTAGGCTTCTGCAGTAACTAAATGTTATTAATCTTAAGTTGTGTGTGTGTGTATACATACATACATACATACATACATACATCTGTATAAAGAATTCCCTTGTTCCTCTAGCATAAACATCTCTTAAAGGAAAGTGACTTTTAGTTTATGGCAGCCCTCCTCTGTGTGATGTCAGTATTCACTGAAGAGTTCATTGTAAATGTCCTGTTTAGCTAAGGGTGAATCTTCTGCTTAGCTTTATTTACTTCACCTCTTGAAAACTCAATTTTCTGTCCAGTAAATTGGAAATATTACCTTTTGTGGTAAGAATGTTTTGATAATTTTAAAAAAATCTTAATGATCTGACAGATCTCCTATCCCTTTTGTAAATTCCTGGGAACCATTACTAGCTTTTTCATGACAAGTGTTTTGCAGAGTGAATTTTTATTAACAGCATATTAATCCAGAGTTAAATGTGAATTATTTTAATTGGCTCTCCAAGCACTCTCACACAGAGTGCTTCCTGGAAAGGAGTATGTCTTGAGTTGTAATATATTTGTTATAATCCTTTCTAGTTTGATAATTTTTTATTGTAGGAAGATACTGTCTAGATATTGAAACTATTTTGGTTTATGTTTAATCATAAACCAAATATAATTTGACTGCATGCATTATGAAAATTTTAGTTTAAGTAAATACCTGAATTTCCCTTTGTAAAAGAAGTATCTTTTTGAAATGACATCTCAATATTCTGTTCAGGGTATTTCTGTCTCTGTTAGGGGAGTCTAGTAATTCTTATATTTATTTGAGCCTTTTTTTAATAGGTTGAATCAGGCATCATTTCGGTCACCTTCAAATGTAAATGTATGCGATGTAAGTTGGGACAGTCATGTCCTCATAGGAGATTACTCTTCCTCTGCACAATTCTATGTTACATTTGCAGTCTTTGTCTTCTTGTACTGCATTGCGGCCCTCCTGCTTTACGCTGGTTACACAAACCTGTACCGGGATAGTCGCAAACTACCCATGATTGTAAGTAGTCATTTTGTTTCTCTTTACTCAAAACTAGTGTGTAGAAGTATAAGCTGATATAAGTTAAAACAGTTTTTTGTTTGTTTGTTTGTTTTCTTTTACTGGAAATCTAAATTCTTGACTTGTGTTTCCCATGAGGTTGAGCTTTTGAACTTTATTCCATTATTAACTTTAGCCCAATTTCATAGCCTGGTTATACACCAGGGAAATTTAGTTTAAACCTGGAAAACCCTCAGATATATGATAAATCTTTTTTTTTTTTTTTTTTTTTTTTTTTTTTTTCGAGATAGGGTCTTACTCTAGCCCAGGCTGACCTGGAATTTACTATGTAGTCTCAGGGTGTCCTCCAACTCACAGTGATCCTCCTACCTCTGCCTCCCGAATGCTGGGATTAAAGGCACGAGCTACGCCTGGCACATAATGAATCTTAATAAGTTTCAAATAATGAAAACTTAAATGGAAATTAATACCCTTATTAGAAGAATTGTAGTTCATACCAGCAGCATTCCTCCTCCTCACCTTTTTCTCCTTCCTCAAAGCTCCCTTCATACTGTTTTAATGACCTTAATGGTCTGTGAGGACAACAAAGTATGACCCGCAGGTCGAATTACACTTTTTGTTTGTTTGTTTTTTTGAGGTAGGGTCTCACTCTAGCTCAGGCTGACCTGGAATTCACTCTGTAGTCTCAGGATGGCCTCGATCTCACAGCGATCCTCCTACCTCTGCCTCCTGAGTGCTGGGATTAAAGGCATGCACCACCATGCCCGGCAAATTACACTTTTTTTAAATGATATGTTTTTGGAACATAACTGTACTTGATCTTTTATGCATTGTCTGTGCCTGCTTTCATGCCAAACTCACTAAGTTAAAATCTGATCCAGATGCTTATGTTTACTATTAGTGGAATCAGTAAGTTAATTTTGACCCTGTGAGATGCCAACAAAGGATTTAGATTTGAAGTCCTGCTAGCGTTCTTGGGCTTCAGTTTATACTGAACTAGAAATAAAATACTTTCTGGGATTTAGGGAGCAGACTACCCTGGATTATCAGTGGCAAATCCAGATATAAGCCATGGTTTTAAGTTAGACCTCCACTATAAAAGAATAACTTCAAAGTCAGTGTTAGTTCTGTTGATTTGAAAGGAGAACAGGTGTTTTTGTGATACTAGTGATTTGTGTCTATGAGAAAACATCAACATCTACAAATAACTTGTGAACTTACCTTAAAGGGAAGGTTATTTAAATATGAAGAGGCTATTAGGTAACATGTTTTATTTACCAATTTATTTTTAATTTTTGCTGCTTGGATCATAATGCAAATGGTAAGTAAGAATAAAATAATCTTATGATGATTTATTATTTATGTCTAAGAAAACTAATGTTTTCATAAAATTATTTCTTGGTTAAGTCTCTTTCAAAAAGTGAACATACATTTTAACCTTTCTTTACTCAATAAAAATTACAAGTTAGGCATCTGTAACTTTCCAAAGTTTATCTTAAAATGGGACCAGGATGATCCTATAGATAACTATATTTTAAAAACTTCTTTATAATTTAAAGACAGTTCTTGCCGTTTTATCTTTATCCCAGAAAAATCCATTTTACTAAATTCAGCAATGAGCCCTTTTTATATTTTGTCTAGTAAACTGGGTTATGACCTTGAATTCCCAGCACTTGAGAAATGGAGACAGGAGGATCAGGAGTTGAGGATTAAAGTCATAGCTAATATATGTCAAATGTCCTAATTTTCAAGTGTTTTTTTCCTTCAAAATTCTTGATTGAAAACTTCAAAAAAATGTTTCTGCTTTTGAGATACATGATTGGATTACAGGCCTATGCCATCATGCCTAGCTTAATTGGCACTTCTAATAACAAAAGATTTAAAGAGCATAATTGGACCAAAAAGAAAACATTGATTTTTTTTTTTTTCAGTTAAAGAAATTCAGAGGATGAAAACACCAAAAATTGGGAAATTTGACATATGTTAGTTAAAGCTATGACTTTAACCTAGAGAATGGAACTTGTTTAACATGTGACAACCTTTTTAAAAATTATTAATTTTTTTGTGATAACCTTTTTAAAAAATTAATTATTTATTTGAGATAGACAGAGAATGCATGCACTAGGACTTCTTGCCATTGCAAATGAAGTCCAGAGGCATGCACCACTTTATGTATCTGGCTTTATATGGGTACTGGGGGAATTGAACCCAGACCATCAGGCTTTGTAGGCAAGCACATTTAACCATTGAGCCATCCATCTCTCCAGCTCTGTGACAACCTTTAGCAGGCTTCCAAAATACATGTACTTGGGAAGTGTCTGTATGCAGCAGAAAGTACAACAGAGTTTAGCATCAGATGAGGAGTGTTCCCACAGTCCAGAGAATGGCTGCTACGTCTTGTCTGTTCTACATGTTGTAAGAGCACCAGGGACAGGGCAAGCTCAAATACGAATATCTCCATTCTTGTACAATTAGGACTTGGTTTGGTCCTCTAATCACAAGATACTTAGTTCTTGGCCATATGGACATGCTATATAAAATACCTTCTATAGCTCATAAAAGATTCCTGATACTTATCCTAAATCAATGACAAAAGGTAGTTTGCAAGATAACTAAAGTCTTTTCTTTTTAAAAAGTAGAACATGGTCAATAAGCCCTAGAATGCATTCAGAGTCTGGAAGACTTTTCTTTGGATGTTGATGAGTTGATGCCTTGAATATTATCTTATACTTAGTAACAATGAACCTATAAATTCTGTATTTCCCACTTTGGTCATTAATTCACAGGAAGACCAAACAAAGCGAGATACTACATATTATACAGGTCTATGCTTAAATTGTTATTTAGATCTTTTTAACCAATACTCCTCAACAGAGAAGATTGGTTAAGGAGAGTAACTTTTTCCCTTTGTCTTGTTAGTTCAGCAAGAAATTATCTGAAACCTTAAAATGTTAAATTATGGGTTTGGAAATGTCATAAATAAGAGAGGATTCTCTTACTTATTGCAGTAGAAAGTTACCAGTGACAAGGGTCCTTAGGAGATATTCTGTCTCTGTTAATATAATGTGTATCCTTAAAATTTATAGCTATGAAATGAAAAGAACCTGATTGTGTTCTTTTCACCATTTTATTACCCATCTCCTGGAGTATGAAATTTGACTAAGGTGAGAATTTTATCAGAACAGTATGAAGAACAAGGGGATAAGGAAGTTTCAAGTATATGCCAGGGATAGAGTATAAATTATTAAGGGAAGCAAGGACATGAGTAAGAAAAGTTGTAGGCTCAGATGGTAGGACTTCATGGAACCAAAGAATAAGTCAGAAGGTACTGTTGGAGATGGGCACGATGGCAAGAGATTGTGGAGAGAGGCACTTGCTGTGCGGCAGGGTCTGGTCCTCCGAGTAGTACATGGCTGAGGGAGGGTTAGGTGGACTTCTAAAGAGATGGTTGAGTCTTACTGATTGTTTGCCTCAAGCTTGGTGCTAGTAACAGTAAACACTTAACTAAAACAATTTGACCTTGTATATATAGTACATGAAGGCCATTTCTCAGTACTATAGGGTTAAATGTAATTTGTTTCTTCATTGCTATTTTGAAATTTTACTTTTAAATTGACTGCTCACTAACTTGTACTTTTTGCTTTAGGACTTTATTATTACTCTTGTGGCCACTTTTTTATGGTTGGTCAGTGCTTCCGCCTGGGCTAAAGCTCTTACAGATATTAAAATAGCTACTGGACCCAATATTATTCGTGAACTTCTGCCTTGTAAGACACCAGTGGCATGTCATTTTGGCTCTGTGACTAGTATGGGATCCCTAAATGTATCTGTGGTATGTATGCATTATAAAATGTTTTATTTCATTTAGTAGACCAACTTTACTAGTAATTTAGGAAAGCATAGCTTTCAGTAAATCTATGGACAAATCTGCTACTTGTAATTTGTAGTGAGTGATCAGGATCCTTGTAAGCATGTCACAGTGAAGATAAATTTCTTAAGGAATTATTACTTGTAGCCAGCTTTGAAAGATCCTGACTGTGTCTTATGCTTCATTAAAATTGACAAGATAGGACTTTTATCTGAAAGTCACTAATAATGGTTGCTAGCTTTTGTTAAAATTATGTGCCAAACATTGTGTTATCATAGCTCAGTTTTCCAGCCATTCTGAAAGGAATATGGAAGGTCAGTATTGTTATCTTCATTATACAACTGTGAAAAACAGCTCATATGTTACATTCACCCAGGGAGACACAGCTTTTGTACCAGATTTGACTTTGAGTCTGACTTACTCAGTGTACACAAAAATAATTCTTATAAGGTATTTTGTTGTTGTTTGTTTGTTTGTTTGTGTGGGTTTTTTTTTTTTTTTTTTTTGTTTTTTTTTGTTTTTCGAGGTAGGGTCTCACTCTGATCCAGGCTGACCTGGAATTCATTATGTAGTCTCAGAGTGGCCTCAAACTCATAGCAATCCTCCTACCTCTGCCTCCTGAATACTGGGATTAAAGGCGTGCGCCACCACACCCAGCTTACTTACAAGGTTTTAAATCTATAAAATTTATATATAAAGCATTAAAGGTTTTCTGCCATTTTCCAAAATGCAAGTAAATTTATTATTAAGTATATTGTTAATGTATACTCTAGGTAAAAAGCCTTTGTGCCTTTTCCAGAAAACATTTTTTTTCTTTTGATGAAGTCAGTGCTACTTTATAAAGTAATTTTCTAAGTTTTAAAAGTCAGTACTTTAGATTTATATTAACAGTGCTTTGAACTGAACAATTTCTGGAATATTTTGTGTGTAAGTATACAGTAAGTCATGAAGATTCTACCCTTTAGCTACATGGTACCTCAGTCTTCTCACCCTACTCTTTCTTCTTAACAGATATTAAAATGAGTCAGGTTCATTGTCTTCATCTCTGCAACCTCCTCTGTCCGTGTGTATCTGTGGAGAAGTTAATTCCTGTGTGTAGATGAGCACAGGGTATGATGTGAGGTTGTGGCTGCAGGTGGGGTTGGTGCAGAGGAGAGGAAAGAGAGTAAGGCAAAGCTGCATCTCCTTGTGGCACTTCCTCACATTCCATGGCAGGGAAACATGAAAACCTTGAAAAAAGCAAACCTAGGTTCCTGTTGTTTCTTTTTATGCTGAAATGCCAAAGACTTAATACAAAGTAATAAAGGAGGGCTTCAACTTTCTCAAATTTAATCCCATCTTTTTGGCAATGAGTATGTAAAAATAGAGGTTTTTAGTGGTGATTTTTATGTTACATATTTAGAGGTCTAGGTTTATTTTGTTGAGAAAAGTTATACATCCAAATTTTGTACACTATAATCTTTTATTCTGCTTGGTATATAGTATTGAACATTAAATAAAAAACTGTACTTCCGCCAGATGTGGTGGCGCACACCTTTAATCCCAGCTCTTGGGAGACAGAGGTAGGAGGATCGCTGAGAGTTCAAGGCCACCCTGAGACTACGTAGTGACTTCCAGATCAGACTGAGCAAGAGTGAGACCCTACCTCGGAAAACCAAAAAAAAAAAAAAAAAAACTGTACTTCCTAAAAGCATTAAATATTTAAAAGAAAATTAAAATTTTAGGGCTGGAGAGGTGGCTTAGCAGTTAAGGTGCTTGCCTGCAAAGCCAAAGGACCCAATTTTTTAGTACCCACGTAAAGCCAGATGCATGCATCTGGAGTTTGTTTGCAATAGCTAGAGGCCCTGGTGTACCCTTTCTCTCTCTCTCTTTCTCTCTCTCGCACTCTGTTTCAAATAAATAATTAAAATATTTTAAAAATAAATTTTTTACAAAATAAGAAAGTTAAAAAATTTTAAAGGTATAAGATTTTCACATTTGCTCTTCTTTTTCATAGATCTTTGGCTTTCTGAATATGATACTTTGGGGAGGAAATGCTTGGTTTGTATACAAGGAGACCAGCTTACATAGTCCATCAAATACTTCTGCTTCCCATAGCCAAGGAGGTATTCCTCCTCCTACTGGAATATAACTGAAAGGAGAAATACACTGTGTGGATAAGTATCTAATACTGTGCCTTGTTGCCAACGTCTTGAGAAGCATTATTTGTTTCTAATAAAAAGTAATGGCTTTGTCAATAAATTGGTGGGTTTAAAATTTTGCTGCTTTTCTACATAAACTTGTGCCTTTTCTAGAAATTTAAGATGTAAATGTATTTTTACATGTAAATTTGAGAGTTCAGGAGCTTATTATGAGATGATACATATTTTTAAGTGAATAGTAATTTCTTCACTAAGTGTTTTTCCTTCTAAAGTGTTTACACCGTAAGCCTTAACATACACCTTTCATTCAGAAAACAGTTATGTTATATATCATAATAGGAAGAAAATATTTGGAATAAACACTATTGTAAGTTTGTACAGATCATATACCTAAGGACTTGTCTTTAACAAAACCTTGATTACATAAATTATATTTAGAAAAAAACATATTTAGTACAAAATTTATATCTGAATATGGCTTCATGTCAAAAAATTAAATTGTGCCAGGCATGGTGGCCCACGCCTTTAATCCCAGCACTCGGAAGGCAGATGTAGGAGGATTGCCATGCATTAGAGGCCACCCAAGAATACATAGTGAACTCCAGGTCAGCCTGGGCTAGGGTGAGACTCTACTTCAAAAAACAAAAAAAATTAAATTACAAAGACTGGGTATATGTTTTTATTTCTGTTTTTCTAAATGATCTGCTGTGCTTATTAAGTATACTAAAACTGTGTTAGGAGCAAGGACATGAAAATTTCTAACACACATATAGTTAATTTAGCACTTCCGTTGCATGAGATATTATAAGCTTCCTTTATTACTGATGGCTTTTCGTAGCTTGCTGTATTAGTAGATAGAACATGGTTTATATCCTTGGGCATTCGTGGTGAAATGATGTTTGTTTGCTGTCTTTTCTTGCTCATGCAGGTTGAGACCAGTCTCCTTGTAAATAGAGAAAACAATCTACTTTTCTTTGCAGTCTTAACCTTTCTTTGTAAGCCCTACTTAGAGGGTTACTAAAAGTTAAGGTTGCCTTTTTCTTTTGAAACATTTAACATTTAGTAAGTGAAGTTGCTATTCTGAGTTTAGTTAGCATTGATATTGTGAAAAATAACTGCAATTTGGATTTCTTATTTCTTACTTTTATTTCATAAAAGGATGATTAAGAATTAGGCATCATGAAGGAACCTGAATAAGCTGTATTATGGGTGCACTGCCATAGCACACACATTTGGGGATATTCTGAACATAGCACTTATCTTTGCTTCCTAATTTTTTTTTTGTTGTTGTTGTACAGGGATCCTTCCTTTTGTCACAAGATAACCACTTATATGTAAAATAAATCTTGCTATTATCTTATTTTTGTTGCTTTTATTCTGGCAAAAAAGTGTCAATATGAGAATGTATATGTATTATGCAACAAACAATAAAGAAGTTGAAAGAAAGAATGCACCTATTGTTATATTACAAAAAACACTTTGATTTAAAGGCATGCACAATGCAAAATGGAACTGATTTTCAGAGCAGACAGTGGATTACAATAGTGTTTTTAAGAGTTTGCAAAGGAATAGAACAGACAAGTGCTTTGGAGCAGTGGCTATATTCCTTTCATTCTCAGTTGAAAAATTATTTATAACACTTAGACTGATCAACATTTTCTGATTATTCTGTTAGCAAAGATTCCTAATTAAGAGTATATGCCCTGGAAATAAGCTGCTTGGATTTTAATCTTGCTTTCGCCACTTACTATCTAGTTCACTGGAAGCAAATTACCTCTGTGCTTTCATTTGCTTATCTGAAGAAAATGGAAATGAGCGGACTGTCCTGAAACAGCATATGAGAGTGAAAAGACTTAAGCATAAAGGTGAAGCAGTATTCAGCACACCATCACCACCATAGATGTGAATGAGTCTTGGATTTGGGGTGTGCTTTTCTATTGGTGGTAGATGTTGGTAAAATTGGAGACTACAGTAAATGTAAAAAGGACTTCTGTTACTTTTGCACTCTGCTTTTGAGTCAACATTACAGTGTAAAGCAATTTATGGAATAATTTACAGGACAAAAGTAGTAAAAGCTTTAACTTAGTACAAGATAGGTTATAGAGAATTACTTAGAACAGACTCAAGGCCTAGTGTGGTGGGCACACGCCTTTAATCCCACCACTTGGGAGGCAGAGGTAGGAGGATCAACATGAATTTGAGGCCACCCAGAGATTACATAGTGAATTCCAGGTGAGCTGAGGCTAGAGCAAGACCCTACCTCAAAAAACAAAACACTCATTGCTGATTTTTCTTTTAAATAAAATTCCCATGGGTAAAGATAATTTTTAATCTGTAAATGTTAAGGACAGTATTTCATGTTCTTTTATGTTTTACACATAATTCAAAAATTTTTAAATACATATCTTTACTAAATAGGCAAGCATATGAAAACATGTAACAGATGTTTTATACGCATTAGGTTTTCAGGAAATAAAACATTACTCATCTTTGTCTTTCCTTTCACTGATACAAATAGCTCAGAAACAAATGTTTTATAAAAAATATTTTATTTGTATTTATTTATTTAACAGAGAGAAAGAGGGGGAGAGAGAGAATGGGTGTGCCAGGGCCTCCAGCCACTGCAAACGAACTCCAGACACATGTGCCCCTTTGGGCATCTGGCTAATGTGGGTCCTGGGGAATCAAACCTGGGTCCTTTGGCTTTGCAGGCAAACACCTTAACTGCTAAACCATCCCTCCAGCCCAACAAGTATTCTTACTGAAATTCGTGTGAAAGCTTCTCTAGGACATCATTAGACATAGAACTGGTAGAATGAGCATTGTCCATATTTCAGTAGTAAACCTAATTGTTACAATATGTAAATGTTTCTGTTGCTCCAAGTTCTTGCTAATACTTAATATTATTCCCAGTTTGAAATGCTATCTGATTTTTAAGTTTCTTTCTGAGTGCTGTTGAGATTGTTGATATTTTTCACTGGGCATGGTGTGCTCATCTTTAATCCCATCACTCCCCAGTACCCATGTAAAGCCAGATGCAAAAAGTGGTGCATGGGCTGGAGAGATAGCTTAGCAGTTAAGGCGCTTGCCTGCAAAGCCTAAGGACCCATCTTCGACTCTCCACATCTCACATAAGCCAGATGCACAAAGGTAAGGCAAGTACAAGGTTGGACATGCCCACTGGGTGGCTCAAGCGTCTGGAGTTCGATTGCAGTGTCTGGGGCCCTGGTGCACCAATTCTTTTTCTCTCCCTGTCTTTCTCTGTTTCACTTTCTGTTAAAAAAATAAACGTGGTGTATATGTTGGGAATTTATTTGCTGTGGCAAGAGGTCCTGGCACATCTATTCATATTCATTCATTCATTCATTCATTTATATTTATATTCTTTCGCTCTCCTTGCAAATAAATATTTTTTGTTGTTTGTTTTTTTGAGGTAGGGTTTCACTCTAGCCCAGGCTGACCTGGAATTCACTATGTAGTCTCAGGGTGACCTTGAACTCATGGTGATCCTCCTACCTCTGCCTCCCCAGTGCTGGGATTAAAAGCGTGCGCCACCACACCCAGCTTTGGATATCTTTTGTTTTTCACTGTTCAGTCTTCCTTAGTGCCTTTGAGAATGTATATTTTATAATTTTCAATAAATTTATTTTTCATAATTCTGAATTATTTAAAAGTTTGTCTCATTTAACTCTGTAGGATTGGTAGCCCTTCCTCTGGTTTTCTAGCCCTGTCGCCATTAGCATCTTACCATTACTCACAGTTGACTTGGCTGTGGTGAAGCACTGTATACTTGCAGACATCTTAGGAACAGCTTGTCAAGTTCCCCAAAACTTGTGAGATTTCATTTGTAAAGAATTGCATTGAATTTGTAAGGTTAATTTGTGAAGAATTGTCAAATAGCTAATGTCAAGGCTTTGTACTTACAGTGTTTCTGAACTTACATCTTTTATGTATGACCTCTAATAAAGTTTTATAATTTCTACATAAAGATTTGAGATTATATCCTTGTAGTTTTTATTACTATTATACATAGGTATGTTAAATTATGTTTTAAATTGGATTATAATTGGTTATTGTTATGACAAAACATCTATACTTTTTTATCTATTGAAAGTGGCAGCCTTTCCAAGCCTGTTAACTTTTTGATGTGTAAATTCTAGTTTTTAATATAGATGTATGATGTTTTTTGTGTTTGGAAATTAGGTTAGACTTTTGTTCCAGTTATCTTTCTCCAATAATAATTGTCAATAAAATCATAAAAATAATAATCGATACATACTCATTTGATTTACTGAAACTTTGCCTCAGTGTAACACATTACCACATTTTTACTGTATTGTATGTTGGTCATTTAGTAAATTGATTTATATCAATCCTTTCATTGTAGAAACAGACAAATGGGAGATAACCAGTTAATCTGGCCAAAGAATTCCTTTAAGCTAGCTGTGGTGGTGCACACCTTTAATCCCAGCTCTCAGGAGGAGTTTGAGGCCATCCTGAGATTACATAATGAATTCCAGGTCAGCTTGAGCTAGAGAGAGACCCTACCTCAGTAAAAACAAAAGGGGGGCTGGGGTTGGAGGCTGGAGAGAGAGTTTAGTGGTTAAGGCACCTGCCTGCCAAGCCTAAGAATGCCTGTTCTATCTCCAGGTCCCACTTTCAGCCAGACGCTAGCACACAATACTGCACTTGCCCACAAGGGGGCACATGCGCCTGGAGTTTGTTCACAGCAGCTGAGAGGCTGCTGGCACACCCATTCTCTCTCTCTCTGCCTCTTCCTCTCTGTCTCTCTCTCAAATAAAAAAAATACCTTTAATGTTTTACTGACATATTAAAAATTCATTTAGGGGTTGGAGAGATGGCTTAGCAGTTAAGGTGTTTGCCTGCAAAGCCTAATGACCCAGGTTCCATTTCCCAGTATCCATATAAAGCCAGATGCATTAGCATGTGCATCTGGAGTTCATTTGCAGTGGCTGGAGGCCCTGGAAAAAAAAAAAAAGCCAAAAAAATTCATTTGGATTTTGCTTGTATTGGAATAGTATTTATGAGCTGGGGAGATAGCTCAGTGGTTGAAGGTGCTTGCTTACAAAGCCTGCCAGCCTGGTTTGATTCCCCCATAACCTTGGCAAGCCAGATGCACAAAGTGGTGCATGCGTCTAGAGGTCATTTGCAGTGGCAAAAGGCCTTGGTGAACCATTCCCTCTCTGTATGTCTCTCCCAAATAAAAATTTTAAAAAGAATAATATTTATATGTCAAGCCTTGATAGCTTTTGAATTATTCTTTAGACCAGTTTTATTTAGATATAATTGATTTATCATAATACACATGTCTAAAGTGTACTATTTAATCTTGAACTACATCTAGTAAAGTTCACCATATCTAGTTAATGAACTTATCAATTACCCCTCAAAGTTCTCTCCTATCCTTCTCACCCACCCACTACACTTATTTCCCAGCACCCACTAATTGTTTCCCTGTTAGTTTGCATTTTCTAGAGAATAATTTTTTTTATTTTTATATGTTGATCCTAATACTACACTTTATTAAATACACTTATTGTGAAGAATTATCTCATTTTTATTAGAAGTCAGTTTGATTTTCTGCCACAACCCAGTAGTCTGATTGGGTAGTCATATACTCTTCATCACCATCATAGTCCCAGGAGGTGGGATTGACAAATTCAGCATTGGTATTTTGGTTGAAATCTGTCTCACCATGTCGCCCTTGCTGGTCTGAAACTTGCTTTGCAGACAAGGCTGGCCTCAAACTTATGACTATCCTCCTGCCTCAACTTCCTGAGTGCTGGGAACAAATTCATGATTGGGTTGTCCCTATGTGATATCACTTTCCCATGTAATACATTTGTAAGGATCACCTTTTCTAGAGAGGAAAATAGTAAATCTAATTTATCTCCTGACCAGCAGCCATCAGTATCACTTTGAAGTCAGCAGGAGTATAAAGGCCAGTGCATGGTTTGTTCAGAACTAGCAGCCCCTATTGACAACAGGCGTCATGTAGGTCTTTTATTTCTGGGCAGACCTTTTAAAAACTAGCTTCAGATATTACAGAAGAAAGTCTTAAGCTATGAACAACATCAAGCCTTCCAAGCATTATTGGTTACTCATGAAATAACTTGATTACATCAAGTTATCTTTTTACAGTATTTATTGATCTATATTATCAGAATTGAAGAGGAGGCTATATGATCCTACTTAAGATCTCAGAATCGAAGCATTTCTATGATTGATGAGCCTTGTTATAATGCTAACATCTGTAGTATGTCAGTGTCTTCTTTTGGGAGGGTGAAGTCTGACTGGTTCTTGGTATGATGAGTGATGTTGATTGAAACCTGAACACTTTTTAGTATTATATGATGAAACTCTGGATCTTGCACCCTTATTTAGTGGGTTTCCTTTGATGCCACTCTGAAAGCAAAGAAGGCCTACTGATAAAGCCTAATGTAGGGGGAAGCTGGCCTTTGGCCTTTGCTCATGTGAGTGTAGGTGAGGGACCACAATTTGTTCCTGTGCTATATGGTAGGAGTAAAGTGTTGGGGTCCCCCCAAGGCCAGCCCAGGAGGAACGGCAGGGTCTCTGCCGAGTTGGGGATGAACAGCATGGAATCACGACACAGACTCCGGGAGTTGGGTGAAAGCGGAAAGCAAGCTGCTGCAAACTTGTTTATTGAGGAAGTGCATGTGGGTTTAAAGGGGCTTGGCTGGCTAATCATTGTATGGGCTGGTCCCCTTTTTGTGACCAATGACAGGCTATCTCTGGACAGGTCATCTCGTAGCAGGCTTCTCACGAGCATGGGACTGTAGCTGTTATTACTCCAGGCCTGCGCAGAACACCATGTTCACAAAAACCACTTCCTGGTTTCTTCTGCCATGCGGTCTGGCTAGGGCCAGGCCTGTATTGTGCCATACAGTAAAGTATTGTCTTGAGTTTTCTGTCATGACAGGGTGCCCCTTTCTTTGTCCCTTGGCTACAGAGAACCAACTTTTGTTGAATATTTTTGGGGGAGAGAATGGGATTTAAGAAGCATTAAATACAAATCCAGACCTTGGATCCTAAGGTCCCTAGCTAGT
The DNA here is from genome assembly GCA_036365145.1 of Orientallactaga sibirica. NCBI lineage: Eukaryota > Metazoa > Chordata > Mammalia > Rodentia > Dipodidae > Orientallactaga > Orientallactaga sibirica. The sequence continues at coordinate 26,449,189 of JAEOAD010000022.1, forward strand.
TTTCCTTCCATTTTTCTACCCTTCAGATATTTTTCAGACCTCATGCCTCATCATATTTTGGGTTGTACTTTGGATTATTGAAGTTCTCTCCATGTATTATTTGGGGCTGGAGAGAAGGCTTAGCAGTTAAGGCGCTTGCCTGCAAAGCCTAAGGACCCATGTTTCACTCTCCAGATCCCACGTAAGCCAGATGCACACAGGTGAGGCAAGTGCAAAGTCACACATGCCCACTAGGTGGTACAAGAGTCTGGAGTTTGATTGCAGTAGCTGAGGCCCTGGCATGCCAGTTCTCTCCTCTCTCTCAAGTAAAAAAAAAAATTAAAGATAGGGTATCACATATCCCAACTTGGGCACAAACTCACTGTAGCCAAGGATAACCTTGAATTTCTAGTCTTCCTTCCTCTACCTCTTGTCTTCTGGGATTACAGGCTTGTACCAACATGACTGGTTTATGGGATTGAACCCAGGGCTTCATGCATGCTAGGCAAGTAGAGCAGCATTTCCCTTTTCAAAAAAATATATTTTATTTAGTTGAGAGAGAGAAACAGGTATGAGGGGGCCTTCAGCCACTGCAAATGAACTCCAGATGCATGTGCCTCCTTGTGCATCTGGCTTATGTGGGCCCTGGGGAATCGAACCTGGGTCCTTTGACTTTGCAAGCAAACACCTTAACCATTAAGCCATCTTCTCCAGCCCCCCCTCCTTTTCTTAAATTACCAAACTACTCAGCAAGGTAAAGAGACAGCCCAGTAAGGAAGACATGCTGCTACCTGTCACAGTCATTGTGTTCATCCTGCTTAGCACAGTGAGCACAGGTGATAGAAAATATTCAAGTGTGGAAACAAGTTTGAACAAAATTTCCTTTTTCAGGCTGGAGAGATGGCTTAGTGGTTAAGGCGCCTGCCTCCTAAGCCTAAGAACGCTGGTTCCAATCTCCAGCGATTCCAATCTCCAGGTCCCACGTTTAGCCAGATGCAAAGTGACACAAGGGCGCAATGCTGCACTTGACCACAAGGGGGAGCACACATCTGGATTTTGTTCGCAGCAGCTGAGAGGCTGCTGGCGCGCCCATCTCTATTTGTCTTCCTCTCCCTCTCTCTCAAAAAAAAAAAAAAAAAATTTTTCCCGGATCTCAAATGGCAAAGTGTACCTTCATTTGAAATCATATGTTCATGCTTCTGATTTTGTTTATGACCGGAAAAAGAAATAAGTAGAAATTAAAGTATAGAACATCAATATTGGACGATAAAATGCCCTCGCTTTGTAAATATGATCTGTGGTAAACTTGAGAATGGCATCCATCTTAGTCCCGAAAGGGAGATAGATATCTGGACTCCCTACTCAGCCCATCTCCCCATCCCACCATAGGACTTCTAATGATGAGGTCAGCAAGGAAGAATGTCATTGCCAATAACAAAAGTCCTCTAGAGGTTTCAGCAGCAGCTTGCCTGTATTATGTAGCCGAATGACTTACCTCTTAAAAGGAAGGCATATGAACAGGCAGGCATTTACACCCTCTACACTTGTGCCCAGAGGTCAGCATTCATAAGAGTGAGGACCACTGCGTTGGACTGTCTTGGTGATTATCCTCAACAAGGGCTGTTTCAGTGGAATTCTAGAGACAAGTGCCTCACTAGTTGAACAGAATAATTTGAGGTGAGGGTGAAAACTAGTGTGCATGGATAATTCCTTTGAGGGGCTTTGCTATGGAGGGGAGCAGGGAAGCGGAATCAGCTGAAGGAAGATGGGAGATCAAGATTTTGTGGCTTAAGATTTTAAGCTATTAAGTCTTAGTGCTGACAGGATTTTTTTTTAAAGCTAAGAGGAACAGGGAAGGATTGCTAAACAAGGCGGAAAGGAAGGGTGATTGCCAAGCCATGTCCTTCAGGGAAGAAGGGATCTGATGCCCCAAAGGAAAGGCTGGTCTTGGTGAGAGCAACACAACTCATTGCTACTAGGAGAGGAAAATAACGTTAGAGAGGTTTATAAATTTGGTGGCAGTTAGATGATGTTCTAATCGTAGCTGTTTTTCTTTGAAGCAAGATCATTACCTGAAAGTGATTAGGGAGGCAATCTAGATGTTTAAGTGGGCAGGAGATCAAATAAAATGGAATATATAGTCAACAGGACAAGTATTACCAAGCAAAGAAGTTATAAACTTATTACTAACAGATAATATGTGTCCATATGGAAGACCCAATATGATCTACCCACTACTAGAATTAGTTGAGAGAGTTGAATATAACACATAAAAGCTGTTTAACAAGAACAGTGATAAAAGACTTCAGGTAAGGTGGTCTCTGTGTATCACAGTGAAGGAGAGTCAGAACAAGAAAAATATATATTCTTGCTGGGCGTGGTGGCGCACGCCTTTAATCCCAGCATTTGGGAGGCAAGGGTAGGAGGATCACCGTGAGTTTGAGGCCATCCTGAGATTACATAGAGAATTCCAGGTCAGCCTGGGCTAGCGTGAGACCCTACCTTGAAAAACTGAAAAATGAAAAAAGAAAAAAAAAAGGAAGAAAGAAAAATATATATTCTAAAGAAAGAAAGGCAAGGCTTTGGAAACTCACAAAGAGAATGATAAAAGTGCTTGAAAAGTACACAGAAGGGAAAAAAATACACTGAAAAGAAGTAAGCCAGGCTAACGCAGCTTCAGGAGCTTCATCCACAAGTTGCAGATTTTGGAAAGATTGATTCCTTCAACCAGCAGTGGTTACTCTAGATGAGTTGGAGAACAGTGGGAGGGAATCTAGTGCATAAAATTGAGCTATGCTGTGGGCCTGAGAATAAGGCACAACCGTAATTCAGGGGACCTGGACCTAATGTGCCACGACTCAAGCTGAGACACAGTTGTGGAGATCAGCAGGGCCAGGCAGTCACAAGGTGGAGAATGCAGGCAGCAAGGGGCTTGGGTCAAGCTATGAAGTGCACAAGTCCCATTCTTAAGTGGTCAATGAAATAGGCCTCGGCTAGAAACAACTGCAGCTTCCTGGCCCTAAGCCTGAGGGCAGTGGGTGGAACAACCTCTGAGCCACCTATGTGACATTCATTCACTGTGGTGGGATCAGAACTCCATGCTCCATACTTGACATCCACAGCAGCATCTTCTGGCAGGGTACTCAGTACCTCAAGGTTTGACAGTACAAGGACAGGTATTCCACCTGTACAGATCTCAGGATCTCCCCCAGAGAGAACATTGGCCACCCCGGTATGCTCTGGGGAGTCTCAGGAGGGCGGGAGAGCCTGCTCTTGTGCACACACTGCAATCTCTGGAACACAGAAAGTGCGGTTACCTTCGTGTTGCTGAGACAGAACACCACACCAAAAGCAGCTGATGGGAGGAGAGGGTGTATTTTGGCTTTCAGTCTCAAGAAGCTTCCTGATGGCAGGGGAAAGATGATTGAGCAGAGGCTGGACATCACTTGCCACAGCAAGTGGCAAATAGCAAGAGTGATCCGGGCTCTGGCGAGGGGCGGGTGGCTCTAACACCCTCAAGCCCACTCCCAGGAACGCAGCACCTCTAAGGGCTCCCTTTCCCAAACTGCCACCAGCTGAGGACCAAGTCTTCAAAACACACAACTTTATGGGGGGACATGTGATTCAAAACGACCACTGAGGGAAGCTACTAAAGTAACAACGGCTCCTGCAGACTTTGGACACTTGCCCACACAACAGGCTCAACACTGGTGTAAACCACAGAAAAGACGAGTCCCCGATGGGTCTTCCCCGTGCACATAGCAGTCTGTAAGTCTTGAGGGCCCAGAAGTTATTCCAACACCTCATTTTTGCCCCATTGTGCCTCCTTTTTCTTGGTTTTTTTTTGGGGGGGTGGTTATCACATTTATTAAAGATAGTCATTTATTGTTTATAAAACAACTGCCCCAATATACACAAAAATTTCCTAATCAGCCGGGCATGGTGGTGCACACCTTTAATCCCAGCACTCGGGAGGCAGAGGTAGGAAGATCGCCATGAGCTCGAGGCTGAGAATACAGAGTGAATTGCAGGTCAGCCTAGGCTAGAGTGAGACCCTAGCTCGATGAGGCCGGGCGTGGTCAGCTTTAAGGCTCGGGAGGCAGAGGTAGGAAGATCGCCATGAGCTCGAGGCTGAGAATACAGAGTGAATTGCAGGTCAGCCTAGGCTAGAGTGAGACCCTAGCTCGATGAGGCCGGGCGTGGTGGCACACGCCTTTAAGCCCAGCACTCGGGAGGCAGAGGTAGAAGGATCGCCGTGAGTTCAAGGCCACCCTGAGACTACATAGTGAATTCCAGGTCAGCCTGGGCCAGAGTGAGACCCTACCTCAAAAAAAAAAAAACAGAAAAAAAAAAAAAAAAAAAGACCCTACCTCGAGAAACAAAAACAAACAAAATTTCCTGATCATAGTAACTAAAAACTACTAGTTTCACCTCCCTCATGTCCACAGCAATATCCAGTCTAGGCTGATCTGATCTTGAAGTGTAATCAGTGAGAGTGATACTAACACTTCAGATCCTGGACAAGATAATAAAATGCTCATAAGCCTTCTGGATCTCTGGGTTGATTAACATCAATGAGGAAACCGATTTATTATGTTGTGAAAGAAATAAATGTGTTCTCTCCAATGATGACTGCAAGCTCCAAAAACTCTGACTCGATAAACACTTTGAACAACGTAACGCAAGATTCATACAAGAATCAGTAGTAGCCTTTCTACACACCAATAATAAATTTGCCAAGAAAGAAAAAAATTTCCATTCATAATAACTAAAAAATAAAGAAAAACAAGTAGGAGTAAACCTAACCACGGAGGTGAATGACCTCTACAATGAAAACTGTAAAACATGGAAGAATTGAAATAGATATGAGAGACTGTCAAGAAAAAGAGAGGGCCTGGAGAGATGGCTTAGTGGTTAAATGCTTGCCTGTGGAGCCTAAGGACCCCGCTTCAAGGCTCGATTCCCCAGTATCCATGTAAGCCAGATGCACAAGGGGGCACGTGCATCTGGAGTTCGTTTGCAGTGGCTAGAGGCCCTGGTGCCCCCATTCTCTCTCTCTCTTTCTCTCTGCCTCTTTCTCTGTCTGTCACTCTCAAATAAATAAATAAAAATAAACAAAAAAAAGAGAGAGAGAGAGGAAAGGAGGAAAGAGAATACGTTAATGTAGACCTGAAACTGAAACATCTACAGGAATTAATTCATGGACAAAATACTTCCAGATACAGGCATAATAAGCAAGGGTACTCATGAAGGACTAATAGCACAAGAAATAATTCAAAGAATTGACAAATGGGATGGCTGGAAATTAAAAAGCTTTTGCATGCCGAAGGAAGAAATGAGGGTGAAGAGACACATACAGAGGAGAGAATCTTTCCCAATCGTACATCTGACAGGGAATTAATATCTGGATTCTACAAAGTACTCAAAAATACCCCACAAATCACAGGAAAAATAATACAAATGACCAACAAATATTTGAAAAAGTATTCACCATCTTTAGCCATTAGCAAAATACAAATTAAAACTGCTTTGACATTCCATCTCACTCCAGTCCAGATGGGTTTGGTCAAGTAAACTAATGACTTAAATAAATGCTGGTGGAAGTGTAAACTGGCGTACCCACCGTGGAGTCAATATGGAGGTTCCTCAAAAATCTAAAAAAAACCTACAATATGACCCAACACTCATAGTCCTTTCTTGTCACACACACACACACACACACACACACACACACACACACACATACATGCATACATACTCACATAAATCTAGATTCCATAAATTTAAGAAAACATGCTATATATTCCTGGATCTGTGCACATAAGATTCTAATCTTACCATAGAAATACTTGTACATCCATATTTATCACTGCACTATTCACAGTATTCATGACATGGAGCCAGCCTGGATATCCATCAACAGATGACCAGTAAAGAAGTAGGGAACATTATACAATGGAATTTCATTCATCTGCAAACAAAAATGAAAATGCTAACATTTGCATAAAAGGGATGTTATTGGAGTTAAGTGTAATAAGGCAGACTCAAAAATGTAGCATGTTTTCTTAAGTATGTGGTCTAGATTTAACTGTGTGTGTGTGTGTGTGTGTAGGAAAAGAAAGGCATATGAGCTGGGTGTGGTGGTGCAAGCCTTTAATAACAGCACTTGGGAGGCAGAGGTAAGAGGATCATGGTGAGTTCGAGGCCACCCTGAGACTACATAGTGAATTCCAGGTCAGCCTGGGCTAGAGTGAGACCCTACCTCAAAAAAAATAAATAAATAAATAAATAGATAAATAAATAGATAAATAAATAAATAAATAAATAAATAAATAAATAAATAAATAAAAAGGCATGTGAGCGATGAGGATGAGGTACAAAGGAGGAGAGGGATCAACACAGGGTAGTGGAATACACGTAACATGAAAGTAGAAGGAAGGACTGTGGGGAAAACAATATCCACATACTTAACAAAATGTTCAACAGCCTTAGCCATCACGGAAGTGCAAATTGAAACCACTTTTAAATTTTATTTCACCCTAGTCAGAAGGGCTATCAAGAAAGTTAGGGGCCTGGAGACATGGCTTAGAGATTAAAGGCATTTGCTTGCAGAGCCTATCAGTCTAGGTTCAATTCCCCAGTACCCATGTAAGACCAGATACACACGCATATGGAGTTTGTAGCAGCAAAAGGCCCTGGCCCTCACTCTCTTCCTCCCTCCCCCTTCCCTTTTCCCCTACCATCCCGCTTGCAAATAAATAAAAGCATTTTTTAAGATTTATTTTTATTTATTTATTAGAGACAGATTGAGAATGGGCACACCAGGGCCTCCAGCCACTGCAAACAAACTCCAGATGCATGCGTCACCATGTGCATCTGGCTTATGTGGGATCTGGAGAATCGAACCTTGGTCCTTAGTCTTCACAGGCAAAAAGCGCCTTAACCGTTAAGCCATCTCTCCAGCTCTAAAGGCATTAAAAAAAAACAAAATTAATGACAACAGACACTGGTGGGTTGTAGGTAAAGGACTCTTATTTGGTGTTGATGAGAATGTGAACTGATGCGGCCACTATGGAAATCAGGGTGGAGATTTCTTTGTACTTTTTACTTTTCTTTCTTTCTTTCTTTCTTTCTTTCTTTCTTTCTTTCTTTCTTTCTTTCCTTCCTTCCTTCCTTCCTTCCTTCCTTCCTTCCTTCCTTCCTTCCTTTCTTTCTTTTTTGAGGCAGGATCTCACTCTAGCCCAGGCTGACCTGGACTTCACTCTGTAGTCCCAGGCTGTCCTCAAACTCACATTAATTCACCAGTCTCTGCCTCCCGAGTGCTGGGATAAGGGCATGTGCCACCATGCCCAGCTGCAGTGCAGAGATTTCTTAAAAACGGACATATACCAAACAGACTTTATATCCTACCACAGAGATACTTGAATATCCATGTTCACAATAACTAAGAAGTGGAATCGAGGACTGGAGAGATGGCTTAGCAGTTAAGATGCTTGCCTGCAAAGCCTAAGGACCCAGATTTGATTCCCTAGGACCCATGTAAGCCAGATGCACAAGGTGGCGCAGGCATCTAGAGTTTGTTTGCAGTGGCTGGAGGCCCTGGCACACCCGTTCTGTCTCTCTCATCTGCCTCTTCCTCTCTGTGTTTCTCAAATAAATAAAAGAAATGCAATCAATCTAAATGTCTATCAACATTTTGACTGGATAATGAAAATGTGGTACATGTGCACAATGGAGTTTTATTTAGCTGTAAAGAGAAAAAAAAAAGAAGTTTTAACATTTCCAGGAAAAAGGACATATTTGGGGAAAATTAATCTAAATGAAGCCCAGAAAGACAAAAATCACATGTTCTCTTTCATATGTAGAACATTTTAATGTTCGTATGTATGTAAATATGGAGACGTGAGATTGAGTTTGGGCGATGAGTTAAGATAGGAGAGCACATGAAAGGAGCACGAGATGATGAAACAGGGAAAACCACAAACAGAAACAGTATACAAGCAGGAAGGAAGTTCTGTTGGGGAGTAGAGGACCCAAGGAAGGAAAAACCTTGTTTGGAAATACCATAATGAAAAATATTCATATGTTAATAAAAAAGAAAATAAAAGAAATCCCTTCCTTAGACCATAATTAAGATAAGTAGTTCCAAATGAAAGGGGCAACTGCTGTGAGGAAGGCAGCGCCCACTTAGAGCTCTTCTCAACGTCACAGTTGGTCACTGCCTCAAAAGCCCTCCATGCTGCTCCCTCCCTTGGAATGCTCACCGACTTGTTGAGGGCAAGGTGCTAGCTTGCTCCCGAATGCCTCCTTGCTTCCATTCAATGCACCTCCACCTCACTTAACCATTGCCGCCAAAACCACTTTCATCCCTGGTACAAGGGTTGAGTTAAAGTGTTATTCTCTGGCCCTAGAGATGGCAGAAACTGTGTTCTGCCTTCGTCCCCCTTCAAATATACATTCTAGTATTTGTCCCCCTTCAAATATACACTCTAGTATTGAACTGCCACCACCCGCCCTGCATGAAAACAACCACCTCACGCACCCCACACTCTGGAGATAGAAGGAAAGCCACTTACACATCTCCTTGAGGTTTGGGCCCTGCTGTATATACAGAAGAAAGACGACCAAAGCATGTGATTCTGCCACCTGGATGGGAAGGTGAGATGACATTAGAAACGTGGGCAGATGGGCTGGAGAGATGACTCAGCAGTTAAGGTGCTTGCCTGCAAAGTCTAATGACCTGGGTTCAGTTCCTCAGTATCTATGTAAAGCCAGTAGTTTGGAGGCCTTGGAGTGCTTATTTTCTTGTTTCTCTCTCTCTCTCTCTTCCCTCTCCCTGCTTGCAAAAAACAAAAACAAAACAAAACAAAAAAACATGGGGAGGGGGCTGGAGAAATGGCTTAATGGTAAGGCGCTTGCCTGCAAAGCCAAAGGGCCCAGGTTCGATTCCCCAGTACCCATGTTAGCCAGATGCACAAGGTGGCACATGTATCTGGAGTTCATTTACAGTGGCTGGAGGTCCTGGTGCACCCATTCTCTCTCTCTCTCTCTATCTGCCTATTTCTCCATCTCTCAAATAAGTAATAAAATATTTTTTTAAAAATAATTTTAAAAAAGAAAGAAACATGAACAGACAAAAATCCTTTAGTGTACTCAGGGCCTGGGATACATCAGTGAGCAGCAGACAAAGCACCTTGAGGAACTTACTTTCTAGAGAGAGAAAAACAACAAAGACAAAACATAATCTCAGTAAATTTAAAAAAAAAAAGTGTTACCAAAAATTTTGTTTTGTGACAGGAACAGGAGAGAGAGCAGTCAGTCTCAAGAGTGTGAGGAAGGTTGGGAGCACAGGGATTGCATTAGGGACACTTAACCTGGACTTAAAAGTGCTCGGTGAGGGGCTGGAGAGATGGCTTAGTGGTTAAGGCATTTGCCTGAAAAGTCAAAGGATCCCAGTTTGACTCTCCAGGACACACGTAAGCCAGATGCAAAAGGGGGCACATACGTCTGGAGTTCGTTTGCAGTGGCTGGAGGCCCTAGTGCACTCATATTCTCTCTCTCTCTGCCTCTTTCTCTCTTTCAGATAAATAAAACTTTTTTTAAAAAAAAGTGCTTGGTGAGCTTGGTGAGGTGGTGCACACCTTTAGTCCCAGCACTCAGGAGGCAGAGGTAGAGGTAGGAGGATCACCATGAGTTTGAGGCCACCCTAAGATGACACAGTGAATTCCAGGTAAACCTGGATTAGGGTGAGACTCTACCTCAAAAAAAAAAAAAAAAAAGTGCTTGGCATCAGGCATTTCAGATTTCAAACAGTTTGACTCGATGGTTAAGGTTAGCCTGTTTGAGAAGGTGAACATTGAAGGAGGTATGATGACTTTGGCTTTGACGTATCTGAAAGAGGAGTGAGTATCCTGGCAGAGAGAAAGGCAGGGCAAAGGGGCAGAGATGGGAGTAAGTACAACAGAGTTCAGTCGGGAGGGCAAGACTACAACGAGTGATAGGAAAGAAGGTATTCATTTAAAAGATTAGAGCTGAGGACTGGAGAGATGGCTTAGCAGTTAAAGTGCTCGCCAGCAAAGTCTAACGACCCAAGTTCAATACCCCAGTACCCATATAAAGCCAGATGCACAAAGTGGCACTTGCATCTGGAGGCCCTGGCACACCCATCCTCTCTGTCTCTATCTCTCTCCTCTTTCAAATAAATAATTTTTTAAAAATAAAAATAAAACCTGGGCGTGGTGGCACACACCTTTAATCCCAGCACTCAGGAGGCAGAGGTAGGAGGATCGCCATGAGTTCGAGGCCACCCTGAGAATATAGAGTGAATTCCCAGGTCAGCCTGGGCTAGAGTGAGACCCTACCACGGAAAACAAAAAAAATAAATAAAATAAAAAAAGATTAGGGCTGAGGGCTGGGAAAATGGCTTAGTGGTTAAGGTGTTTGCCTGCGAAGCCTAAGGACTCTTGTTTGATTCCCCAGGACCCATATAAACCAGATGCACAAGGGGGTGCATGCATCTGGAGTTCATTTGCAGTGGCTGGAGGCCCTGGCGTGCCCATTCTCTTTTTCTCTATCTGCCTCTTTCTCACTCTCTCTTAAATAAATAAATAAATAAATAAATAAATAAATAAATAAATAAAAATTTTTTTAAAAAGATTAGGGCTGAGACGGTGGTAGGAAGCCAATGGCAGGAGATTGTACACAGTGATGGATCAGAAGTCCCGGTAGACCAGCAGGACCAGCAGATGGGAAGCAAGCGGAACATGAAACAGGAGAACAAGAAACAAGAAAACAAACTAGAATCTGTGAAGCCAAATTAGACCCCATGAGAACAAATGTGAATCCTAATGGACATACCAGAACCCGCCCTGGCTCTGCTTCTCCCTCAGCTGCAAAGGGAACTACCCATGCCAACTGTGCCCATCCGTCCGTCACTGCAGAGCTACACGTGCCAAGTCTCAGGACTCAAGGAAGATGAAAGCAAGCTGGCAGCAGCTGCAGCAGCTGCCAGCCTAGTGGGTGCCCCACATCCAAAAAGTGAACCAGCAGATCGGCGGCAGACTGAGCTGCTGCAGAGCCTGGCACCCTACAGCGACCTGCGCAGCATCCTGGCAGTGGCTTCATTGCTGCCTTCCAAACCATGTTCTCTTGAGCCTATTCCCAAGAGTAAGAACCAGGAATTCTGGGAAGTGTAGTTCAAGCAAGACAATAGGCCAATATAGTCAGACAGGGATAAGCAAGTTGGCAAGGGATGAGGACTGCAGATGTGTATTTTGAATAAACCAGACTTACATATTAATGCATACGATTTCCTCTACATGTGTCTGGAAACAACCAACTGAATGCAAGGCCTGAGTTTCCTGGACTAAGGAAGTATCTTCAAAATATAAGTGGGGGTGGCCAGGCATAGTGGCACACGCCTTTAATCCCAGCACTTGGGAGGCAGAGGTAGGAGGATCACCATGAGTTTGAGGCCAGGTCAGCCTGAGGTAGAGTGAGACACTACTTCAGAAAACCAAAAAAAAAAAAAAAAAAAAAAAAAAAGTGGGGTGGGGTGGAGGGAAAGAAATAGTGTGAGCAGGGGCTGGAGAGATGGCTTAGCGGTTAAGGCATTTGCCTGCGAAGCCAAAGGATCCCGGTTTGACTCTCCAGGACCCACGTAAGCCAGATGCACAAGGGGGGGTGCATGCATGCATCTGGAGTTCATCTGCAGTGGCTGGAGGTTCTGGCACACCCATTCTCTCTCTCTCTCTGCCTCTTTCTGTCTCTCAAATAAATTAATTTAATTTAATAAAGAAATAGAATGAGCAATTGAAATGTTTTTGTTTTGCTTTATTTATTTATTTTTATTTTGAGAGAGAGGGAGAGAAAGAGGCAGAGAGAGAGAGAATGGGCACACCAGGACCTTCAGCCTGCTGTGAACAAACTCCAGACGTGAACACCCCCTTGTGTGCATGTGTGACATTGTGCACTTGCATCACTGCATCTAGCTACATGGGACCTGGAGATTTGAACATGAGTTCTTAGGTTTCTCAGGCAAGTGCCTTAACCACTAAGCCATCTCTTCAGCCCCAGTTGAAATTTTAGATGAAATTGGAATTTCCTTTTGGAGTTGGAGTATCTAACTGAAAAGTTAACCAGTGATATGATTCTAAACAACAAGAGGAAGATGAGGGGTGCTGGAGGATGGTGTCTTGGATTTGGCTTGGAACAGAACTCTGAGTTCAAGAAACAGGTAGGATCAATCTGTGGGTTAAGAATATTCCCTTGGGGCTGGAGAGATGGCTTAGTGGTTAAGTGCTTGCCTGTGGAGCCTAAGGACCCTGGTTCAAGGCTTGATTCCCCAGGACCCATGTAAGCCGAGGGGGCGTATGCATCTAGAGTTCATTTGCAATGGCTGGAGGCCCTGGTGCTCCCATTCTCTCTCTTTCTGCCTCTTCTGTCTGTCGCTCTCAAAAGAAAGAAAGAAAGAAAGAAAGAAAGAAAGAAAGAAAGAAAGAAAGAGAGAGAGAGAGAGAGAGAGAGAAAGAAAGAAAGAAAGAAAGAAAGAAAGAAAGAAAGAAAGAAAGAAAATAAAAACAAAAAAAATATTCCCTTGGGCTGGAGAGATGGCTTAGCAATTAAGGCATTTGCCTGCAAAGCCAAAGGACCCCAGTTCAATTTCACAGGACCCATGTAAGCCAGATGGACAAGGGGCACATGTATCTAGAGTTCATTTGCAGCAGCTGAAGGCCCTGACATGCCCATTCTCTTCCCTTCTCTCTCTCTCTCTGCCTCTTTCTCTCTCTGTCTTAAATAAATAAATACATATATTTTAAAAAGAATATTCCCTTGTTGCTCTTTTTTAATGTTTTTTTTGTCTTTTGCTTTTATAATTTCATGGAAAGACCTAAGACAGTGTCTTAAAAATATTGATATGACACTAGCCTGGTGGCTTCACTTGGTACCAGGGTGACATCAGGAAGGTAGAGCAGAGCCTCTCAGTTAGCCAGTCGTCTTCTGTCTCAAACTGATGTAACTCTATGTGCTTTTTGTCACCCAACCAAAAGACTACTGCATATTTTCCATCTTTGCTTATATGTGGCTTTGTGGCTAAATGCTGGTCAATGGAACAAAACAATGTTGTTGTGTGGAACTTCAAAAGTCTTGTCGAGGGCTGCAGAGATGGCTTAGCGGTTAAGGCGCCTGCCTCCTAAGCCTAAGAACGCTGGTTCCAATCTCCAGCGGTTCCAATCTCCAGGTCCCACGTTTAGCCAGATGCAAAGTGACGCAAGGGTGCAATGCCGCACTTGACCACAAGGGGGCACACACATCTGGATTTCGTTCGCAGCCTGGGAGACTGCTGGAGCGCCCATCTCCATCTGTTTTCCTCTCCCTCTCTCTCTGTCTCTCTCCAAAAAAAAAAAAAAAGTCTTGTTGAATGCAGGCCGTTGCCAAAGCACTTGGTTACCCACCAACACTAAAAGGTAAAACCCTGATGCCAAAGACACCACAAGCAGAAGTCACAGGATATCGAGAGATCACATTGGAACTGAGAGGGAATGCAGCTCCCTCCTGGATAGCCCTGATAGTGCTGGGAAAGGTCATGGCAACTGCTGGGGGGTAATGGTTACCAACAGCATAAATAAGCAGGGAACCCTGCAAGCTGCAAAAGCTAACCAGCTGGGCAAGAAGGACACACCTGTGCAATAGTGGCACACAGCCTATGCACATAACCAACTGTTCTGAGATTGGACATGAAGCCCACTTAGTGGAAGAGAACTCATATCTGGTACTCAGAACCAAGTCAGAATCGCGTGGGCAGGAAACTCAGACTCCTGAGAGAGAATTTCCAGTGCTCTTTGGCTAAAACATCAACATGCCTCTCAAATAACCATGCCTATCCTCTTTCATCCAAGCAGTTCTCCCTCATGGTTGGAGAATCTGTTTTATTTTACAAGTGGCAAGAAAACATAGCCAAGGAACTGCCCACCCCCCATGAGACTCATCAACTCTACCACATCTGCCAGGACCCGGGAGACATTGCAGAAGTGGCGACATGAGTGTACTATGACAACCAGCTCCAGAGAGATGTCAAGACACAGTGGTCAACAACAACTCACCAAAGCAGAATCCAGAGCCAGCAGAGAGCGCGACACTGCATCAGACTGCTAGTGCACCCACCACGGCGCAGGGAACATTGCAGATGAACGGGCGGAATGATTGTAAGAATAACCCACGGCATGTCCACCTTCCATAGTGATGGACTGAGACCTTCATGACCCCACAGTGAATACCAGTAACCCCACTGAGGGGGGCCCTCAGTGGAATGGGGCCAGGAGAGAGAGGATATAAGAGTATAACCTTTTTAAAAATAAAATTTAAGGGCTGGAGAGATGGCTTTGTGGTTAAGGCTCTTGCCTGCAAACCTAAGGACCCATGTTCAACTCTCCATAAGCCAGATGCACAGGCGACGCAGACATGCAAGATTGCACATGTGCACAAGATGGCACACATGTCTGGAGTTCAATTGCAGTGGCTAGGGGCCCTGGTGCACCAATTTTCTCTCTCTCTCTCTCTCTCTCTCTCATTATAAAGTAAAATAAAATTTTAAAAAATGTCTTGTTAAAATCCAATTTTGCCAGGAGTGGTGGTGCACGCCTTTAATCCCAGCACTTGGGAGCCAGAGGTAGGAGGATCCGCCGAGGGTTCGAGGCCACCCTGAGACTACATAGTTAATTCCAGGTCAGCCTGGGCTAGAGTGAGACCCTACCTTGAAAAACCAAAAAAAAAAAAAAAAAAAAAAGAAAGAAAGAAAAAAGAAATCCAATCTTAAATAATACCTCTACAACAAAAAGCATACTCAGTAGGAAATTTAATTGATAGTTTTCCTGTGAAAATCAGGACCTAAGTAAAGATGCCTGCCCTCATTACTCATAGTCAGCATTTTTGTTTGTCTGTTTCGAGGTAGGGTCTCAGTCTAGCCCAGGCTGACCTGTCACTCACTCTCTAATTCCAGGTTAGTCTTGAACTCACAGTGATCCTCCTACTTCTGCCTCCCAAGTGCTAGGAATAAAGGTGTACACCACCACGTCCGGCTGCACAGTCAGCATTTTGAAGAGTTCCTACATGGTACATTAAATTTAAAAAAAAAGAAGAAATCTATAAAGATTGAAGATAATAATATTAATTAATAATGGTTAAGTATATTAATAATTAACAATTATAATAACTAAGTATTTTGATATTTTATTAATTGCATTAATAATAAAATTATATAAATAATATTAGTAATAATATTTGTGGCTGATTTGATTATCTACACAGGATTCTCCAAAGAACCTAAAAATATGTTAGAAGACATAAAAGATAAGACATATAAGAACCATGAATTGTGGTTCCTGCTTGTAATTCTAGTACTCAGGAGGCAAAGGCAGGAGGCTCACTGTATATTCAAGGCCAGCAAGTGCTACACAGTGAGCCAGTGCGGGCTACAGAATGAGACCATAGCTTTAAAAATTTTAAAAAGAAGGAAGAGAAGGAGGAGGAGAAAAGGAATCTGATAAGAGCAATATAGAGATTCAATTTCATTTGCATAACCCAGACTATGGAAAAGTACAATTGCAAGTTTAAGACTTGATTGAGTTATGGAGTGAGCTCGAGGCCAGTGTAGGCATTTTAGTGAGATCCTGCTTCAAAATAAAAAGTAAAACGAAGGCTGGAGTATAGAGCTTAGTAGCAGACCATTTGTCTAGCATGCTTGAGGCCCTAGTTTCCCAGCCCCAATACTGTAAAATTAAATTAAGTAATTTAAAAAACTTAAGGCATAGATATTCTATCATTATGAGTAAATGGTATTATCATAAATGTCAATTTTCTCCAAATTGATCTACAGATACAATCAATTGTAGTCAAAATCCCATAAAGATGTTTCACAGAACATGAGAAATTGACTCTAATTCATTTGGAGGAACAAAGAGCCAAGGATAATAAAGATAATTTTGAAGAATAAAAGTATCCTGGGCTGGAGAGATGGCTTAACAGTTAAGGCATTTGCCTGCAAAGCCAAAGGATCCTGGTTCAATTTTCTAGTACTCATGTAAGCCAGATGCACATGGGGGCGCATGCATCTGGAGTTCATTTGCAGTGGCTGGAGGCCCTGGCGTGCCCATTCTCTCTCTCTCTGTCTCTGCTTCTTTCTCTCAAATAAATAAATAAAGTATACTTTTTAAAAAAGAAAAAATAACAGTATCCTAATAGACATAGTGATTTTTTTCCAAAATATTACTAATTAAGAAGGGTGATATAAAATATAGTTAACCGGGCATGGTGGCACCTTTAATCCTGGCACTTGGGAGGCAGAGGTAGGAGGATTGCCATGAGTTCAAGGCCACCCTGAGACTATGTAGTGAATTTCAGGTCAGCCTGGGCTAGAGTGACAGCCTACCTCGAAAAACAAAAAACAGAAAGAAAAAAAAATGCACTTAGGTAAGACTAGAGAACTCAGAATTATATCAATTAACATTTACAATATTAACACAAGATAGAGTTTGAAAACTGGGAAAGGGAAGATTAAATAAAAGTGGTGCTGAAAAATTGGTTATCCATGTGAAAAATGAAACCAGATATTTCTTTGCACCATATACAAAACCCAAACCTGGAAAGATTGAATGCCTATATGGCAAAAAGCAAACTTTAACTTTTTTTTGGTTTTTTGCTTTTCAAGGTAGGATCTTGCTGTAGCCCAGGCTGACATGGAATTCACTATGTAGTCTCAGGCTGGCCTCAAACTTACAGCGATCCTCCTACTTCAGCCTCCTGAATGCTGGGATTAAAGGTGTACCCTACCACATCCAGCTAAACTTGAATTTATTTTACTTTATTTTATTTTATTTTTGGTTTTTTGATGTAGGGTCTCACTTTGGCCCAAGCTGACCTGGAATTCACTATGTAGTTTCAGGCTGGCCTTAAACTCACAGCAATCCTCTTACCTCTGCTTCCTAAGTGCTGGGATTAAAGGCATGTGCCTCTACCCCTGGCTCAAAACGTCAACTTTTTTTTTTTTTTTTAAATGTCATTTTTCCCTTTCTGTATTCCTTATATTTTATGTATTTATTTATTTGAGACAGAGAAAGAGGTAGAGAGAGAGAGAGAGAGAATGGGCACTCCAGGGCCTCCAGCCACTGCAAACAAACTCCAGATAGATGCATGCACCCCCTTGTGCATTTGGTTTACACAGGTCCTGGAGAATCGAACCAGGATCCTTTGGCTTTGCAGGCAAACACCTTAACCGCTAAGCCATCTCTTCAGCCCCGAACTTTTTAAAAATATATTTTATTTATTTATTTATTTATTTGAGAGAGAGAGAGAGAGAGAGAGAGAGAGAGAGAATGGGCACACCATGGCCTCCAGCCACTACCAATGAACTCCAGATGCATGCACCCCTTGTGCATCTGGCTTATGTGGGTCCTGGAGAATCGAATCAGGATCCTTTGGCTTTGCAGGCAAATGCCTTAACCGCTAAGCCATCTCTCCAGCCCTAAACTTGAACTTTTAAAAGAAAGCATAAGTGATTGTTTTTTTGATTTTAGGAGGGAGAAGCATTTCCCAAACAAGAATACAAAAATGTACTAAGCATTAAAGGGAACAACAGCTACAACAATAATTTTTAAAAAGACAATATTCACCAATTTCACATTAAAATGCCTCATCAAAAGACAGGCCTAGGGCTGGAGAAATGGCTTAGTGGTTAAGGCATTTGCCTGCAAAGCCAAAGGACCCAGATTCTATTCCCCAAGACCCACATAAGCCAGATGCACAAGGGGCACATGCATCTGAAGTTCATTTGCAGTAGCTAGAGGCCCTGGCACACCCATTCTTTCTCTCTCTCTCTCTCCCTGCCTATTTCTCTCTCTCAAATAATATATATATATATTTTTTTTAAGACAGGCCTGTAATCCTACCACTTGGGAAACTGAGATAAAGTTTATATGCATTTGAGGCCAGCCTGGACTATAGAGTCAGTTCCAGGAAAGGTTGGTCTAGAGTGAGACCCTGCCTCAAAATTAAAAAAAAAAGTCCAAACAGAAAAACAAAGAGAATATTTATTTGAATTTATTTATTATTATTATTTTATTTTATTTTGATTTTTTGATTTAGGATCTCACTCTAGCTCAGGCTGACCTGGAATTCACTATGTAGTCTCAGGATAGCCTCAAACTCATGGTGATCCTCCTACCTCTGCCTCCTGAGTGCCGGGATTAAAGGCGTGCACCACCACGCCCAGGTGAATTTATTTTTTAAATATTTTTTAAAAATTTATTTGAGAGAGAATGGATGGGTGTGCCAGGGACTCCTGGCACTGGAAATGAACTCCAGACACAAGCACCACTTTGTGTATCTGGCTTTACATGGGTACTGGGGAATCGAACACAGGCTATGCTATCAGGCTTTACAAGCAAAAGCCTTTAACCACTGAGCCATCTCTCCAGTCCATAAGGAAAATATCTTTAAAATTACAACTTGAGAAGCCCAGCACTTGAGAGGCAGAAGTAGGATGATTGCCATGAGTTCAAGGCCAGCCTGAGACTACATAGTAAATTGAATTTCAGGTCAGCCTGAGCTAGAGTGAGACTACCTTGAAAAAAAAATTACAACCAGAAGGGTTAGCAAACAGAATATAGATAAGTTCTAAAAAGGAAAACATTTTTAAAAAACTGCAAAAGATTGGAACTCATTTCACAGAGGAGAAAACAAAGGCAAACGACGCCCTCGTCAACTTCCTCAGCGGAGTCTGTGATGCAGAGCTGCACCAAGGTTCCAGTTTACGTCTGTTTTTAAAACTCCAGAAGGCTGGGTAAAAGCTTGACCCATGTAATGGCATGACTGATAAGAGTGTAAATTAGTATGGCCACATTGGAACAATCACTTTCATTGTCTTGCAAATGTGTTCATGTGTTAAGGCCCAATGATTCCACCTCCAGGTGTTCACCCAAAGGAACCATGAGCACCTGTATAGTCTGAACTAGGCAGGTAAATATTCCGAACAGGAAATATTTTCTTAGAAAAAGAAATAGAGGGCTGTAGAGATGGCTTAGAGGTTAAGGTGCTTGCCTGCGAAGCCTAAGAACACAAGTTCGATTCTCCAGGACCCACGTTAGCCAGGTGCACATCATAGCGCATGCATCTGGAGTTCATTTGCAGTGGCTAGAGGCCCTGGTACAACCATTCTCTCTCTGTCTCTCTCTCCCTCCATCCCTCTGTCTCAAATAAATAAATAAATTTTATAAAAAGAAATAGAAGTAATCCAACCTACTGACAGAAAAAAATGTTAAATGGATTTTAGTAGAGTCACACAATAGAATATACCAGGTGAAAAGGAATGAATGACAGCTTACTGTAACATGACAATGTGGATGTCTCAGGAACAATATTAAACAAAGATGTTAAAGAAAACAAAATATAGTTATGGTAACTAACAGAAAAACCATATTTTTGAGGTGCTTATTGAAAAATTCATTTATGATTTTATTATTATTATTATTTTGTCTGAGACAGCCCACACTTGTCTTGAACTCACTACGTATGCTGGCCTAGAACTCGTGATCCTTCTGCCTCAGCCTCTTGAGTAATGGGATGCAAAAGATTGGAACTCATTTCACAGAGGAGAAAACAAAGGCAAACGACGCCCTCGTCAACTTCCTCAGCGGAGTCTGTGATGCAGAGCTGCACCAAGGTTCCAGTTTATGTCTGTTTGTAAAACTCCAGAAGGCTGGTAAAAGCTTGACCCATGTAATGGCATGACTGATAAGAGTGTAAATTAGTATGGCCACATTGGAACAATCACTTTCATTGTCTTGCAAATGTGTTCATGTGTTAAGGCCCAATGATTCCACCTCCAGGTATTCACCCAAAGGAACCATGAGCACCTGTATAGTCTGAACTAGGCAGGTAAATATTCCGAACAGGAAATATTTTCTTAGAAAAAGAAATAGAGGGCTGTAGAGATGGCTTAGAGGTTAAGGTGCTTGCCTGCGAAGCCTAAGGACCCAAGTTCGATTCTCCAGGACCCACGTTAGCCAGGTGCACATCATGGCGTATGCATCTGGAGTTCATTTGCAGTGGCTAGAGGCCCTGGTACACCCATTCTCTCTCTGTCTCTCTCTCCCTCCATCCCTCTGTCTCAAATAAATAAATAAATAAATAAATTTTATAAAAAGAAATAGAAGTAATCCAACCTACTGGCAGAAAAAAATGTTAAATGGATTTTAGTAGAGTCACACAATAGAATATACCAGGTGAAAAGGAATGAATGACAGCTTACTGTAACATGACAATGTGGATGTCTCAGGAACAATATTAAATAAAGATGTTAAAGAAAACAAAATATAGTTATGGTAACTAACAGAAAAACCATATTTTTGAGGTGCTTATTGAAAAATTCATTTATGATTTTATTATTATTATTATTTTGTCTGAGACAGCCCACACTTGTCTTGAACTCACTACGTATGCTGGCCTAGAACTCGTGATCCTTCTGCCTCAGCCTCTTGAGTAATGGGATTACGGACATGTGCCACCATATCCAGGTTGTAAATTTAATTTTAAAAAGCAATGAAAGCCAGACGTGGTGGCATATGCCTTTAATCCCAGCACTCAGGAGGCAGAGGTAGGAGGATCACCATGAGTTCAAGGTCACCCTGAGACTACAGAGTGAATTCCAGGTCAGCCTGGGCTAGAACGAGACCCTACCTTGAAAAAAAAAATTGGAACAAGAGTGTTCTATGTGAGAAACACAGAGTGGGGACGGGACTGATGGTCTTTGCCTTGCCCTTAGGTCAAGAGAAAATGGTGTGAGAGCTTACTTCTGAGTTAGCATTGGTTTCATGAGGTGTGAGTTAAAAAGAGTGAAATAAAAGTTAAAAGGCCATGCACAGACTAATGATGACAGTGTGCCATGAGTCAAGAATTAGTAATTACAGTCTGCACACTTGAACTGCACTTTGAAATATCCATGAGAACTCTGAGAAGAATCCCTTAATCCCAGTACCCGAATGAGCAAGCAGCTCCTCTTGAAAGCCCCAGTTACTGACCTGGAACACACTTTTATGACTTTCCAATGAAGTGTGAAGTGTCGCATGTCTTGTCAACAAACTGTCAAGTGAGCCCTGTGCTACTTCCAGCCTTTCTAAGGGCAGGGGAAAGATATTTAAAAACCTGGTCAGGAACTTGGGGAAAGAAACAAAAAAACTGAAAACTGGGCATGGTGACAGATGCCTTTAATCCCAGCACTCTGAGGCAGAGATAGGAGGATCACAATGAGTTCGAGGCCACCCTGAGACTACATAGTGAACTCCAGGTCAGCCTGAGCTAGAGTGAGACTGCGTCAAAAAGAAAGAAAGAGGGCTGGAGAGATGGATCAGTGGTTAAGGTGCTTCCCTATAAGACCTAACTACCCGAGTTCGATTTCCCAGTATCCACATCAAGCCAGGAGCACAAGGTGGTGAATGCATCTGGATTTTGTTTGCAGTGGCTAGAGGCCCTGGCACATCTATTCTCTCTCTCTCTCTCTGCTTGCAAATAAATAAAAATATTTTTGAAAAAGAAAGTAACAAAAAGGGTGTCAGCTAAGCCTCCTTAGGAATAGTTTTTCATTTATATATTTTAAAAATTTAACTCCAAAAAGCTCATGGAAATTCTAGGGGAAAAATTGTTGCAGAGTAAATGTTTATTCTAAATGCTAGCATTTGTTTTGTTTTAGAGAACATTAATATTATAATGTGCTTTATAGTTTTCTTCTATGTAATTTAATATTAATATTATTTATTTATTTATTTATTTATTTATTTATTTATTTATTTATTTTGGTTTTTCGAGGTAGAGTCTGGCTCTAGCTCAGGCTGACCTGGAATTCACTATGTAGTCTCAGGGTGGCCTTGAACTCACAGTGAGCCTCCTACCTCTGCCTCCCGAGTGCTGGGATTAAAGGCAAAGGCATGTGCCACCACGCCCTGCTGAGTTTTCTTTATATTTTACATCATTTTCCACACCATAATAGAGAAAGAGATATTAATTTAGAAAAAGTAAAATAAATAAAAAGATTTTCCACACCATAATAGAGAAAGAGATATTAATTTAGAAAAAAGTAAAATAAATAAAAAGATGTAAAGTTTGAGTTCTATTTGGTTTCCTCCTTCCTTTTCCCTTTGTCACTCGCTCTCTCTCTTTCTTTCTCTCTCTCTCTCTTTCTTCTTTCTTTCTCTCCCTCCTTCCCTTTCCCTCCCTTCCTCTCTCTCTCCATTCTCCTCTTTCTTTTTCTTTCTTTCTTTCTTTCATCAAGAGTCCTGCTTTGTAGCCCAAGCTCCCTGAAACTCTACTCTCCTGCCTAAACCTTCGGCAAGTGGGCATTACAGGCATTTGACATACCATGCCTGGTGCGAGTGCTTTAAAAAGCAGCGCATGCACACTGTCCACCTTCCCGAGGGCAGGATCTCGTAGATGGTCACTTTATACTGCAGAAAGTGACAATGGCCAGACTTGCAAAGTAAAGTCATCCTGTAACTCTCTCTTGTGCTTCCATCCAGCTAAATCTCAGTTTCCTCATCTGTTAAGCAGGGGACTGAAACCTCCCTTCCTACCTCGGGGTTACTTGTGTAAAGACATGATAGATACAGTGAGTGGTCAGGTGAGAGGCCACAGGTTGTAGGCAGTCACAGGAGACCTCTGGGATGCATGGAGGAGGTTTACCCCATTTTCTGGCACTTGAAGCATGACGTCACTGAAGAGAGCTTAGGCTTTAGAGTTATTTTTGCATTTTAATCATATCTGGTGTTTTGATGTCAAGTCCCTGATCAGAAACTTAACTCCAAATTTGTAACCTTGTTCTCGTGATTAAAAAAAAAAAAAAAAAAAAAAAAAAATCTAAAAAAATTTTTAAATTTTAATTTATTTATTTGCAAGCAGAGAGAGAGAAGAGAGGCAGACACAAAGAGAGGCCAGGAACTAGCCATTGCAAATGAACTCCAGATGCATGTGAAACGTGCATACTCACGTGGGTCCTGGAGAATTGAACCGGGATCCTTTGGCATTGTAGGCAAACACCTTAACCGCTAAGCCATTTCTCCAGTCCCCCCCCCAAAAAATATATTTTTGAGGCAGGAGTGATGGCACACACCTTTAATCCCAGCACTCGGGAGGCAGAGGTAGGAGGATCGCCATGAGTTGGAGGCCACCCCAAGACTACATAGTGAATTCCAGGTCAGCCTGAGCTAGAGTGAAACTCTACCCTGAAAAACCAAATTAAAAAAAAATTACTTTGTTGAAATCTGTCTTATGATGATCTGATTTATGTGGTGGGTTTTAGAAAAAAATGTCATAGTGTTGACTGAGGTTTGCCAGTCATTGAAATATTAAGATGACTATGAGCAAGTGAAATACACATCTGGGCTTTCCTTTGCGCTGTAGATGTTTTCTGAAATGGTTAGCATGAAACACACATTTGTCCCATTACATCACATTGTCATTTCAAAGGCTCTTTATATTTATTTCTGGTTGGTCACCCTTTTAGGGTAGCACTCCCAAATTGTCATCTTGAGATCTTTCTGCCCTTCAGCTTCTCTGACAGTAAGCTAACGAGGTGTCAATAAATCCTGCCATGCCTCAGGAAGCCTCTGGTTGAAGGAATCCTGTTTAGAAATCTTCTGAAATGCCAGGAGCCCTTGTTAAGTGACCTGGCCTGATGTAGTACTAGGCTCTCTGGAAGGCAGTGAGCCCCTGAAATCCAACCCCAGGCTCCCCTTGAGTTCCTCTCATTGTATCTCAGGATATAGGGAAGAACTATCCACACATACACCCCTCAAATCCTTATCTTGGGGTTTTCTTTCAGAAGCAGGAGGACGATCTGAAATAAGCCTGGCAGCTAAATCTAGGTTGGCTGCCTCTGTCAGCAATCTGTAAAATGTGTTTTTCAAGGATAAGAAGTTTGGGCCCTGGGCCAACGAGCCTGTCTGTCATCAGCAGGAACGTAAACATGAAGCGGACCTTTAGCACACTGCTCTGCTGTTTGCCTTTGTGCTAAAACACGAACCCAGGCCTTCCACAGGCCCAAAGCTGCCCAGAGTTCACCCTCTCCTCTTTCCAAATGGAACCCTTCGAAGTCTGCCACTTCGGTGAACATGGCAGGGCCAAGCTCCTGTGAGGTCAAACCAGCGTCTATTCTCACAGATAACCTTTTCCTGTTGCCTAGGAGGCTCAAGGTGACTACAATAGTCCTGTTTTTAACACCTGCATAACTCATTTCCTAAGGGGTCAGGAGAATTTGCAAATGGCTTACAAAGTAGCTGTGGCCACCAACCACAGTGAGTGTCTGGGGCAAGAGCTCTTTGGTAGAAATTGGTATTTATTCATTGTGCCAAACTTCGTTGCAACATATCAGCTCATTGAGCTGCTTCGAATATTCTTTCTGGGATATCTGTTGCACCATGTCTCCTGTTTCCTGTACAGTTAATAATGCAGTCGGGCTGAAAGCATCAGAGCTCTGAGTAGAGGTAACGGCACAGAAGGGGACAGCGTTGGCAACGGGGCTGGCCCCTTGACCTGTCTCCATCCTCATCTCCCTTCTTCTGCCCCCAGCAAAGTGACATCTTTGGGTGCAAGAGCAGGTGGTTCCGGTTTCCCAAACGAGGCAAATGTCTCACAGGAGGCTGGGCGCTCGCTGGAGTGGCTTTCCACTTGTCCCCATACCGCCCAAAGGCCCAGCTGAGGATAGAGAGCTGCTCAGCCTAGCTTTCCCAAGTGTGGCTCCTCAAAGTGCCATTCCTGGGCCCAGGAGGAGGACATTACCATGTGGCTGCGACGGAATGAAATGGGAAGGAGTTGCGGAAAGAGAGTTTCCTCAACTCTCAGATTGATAATGGTTTACGTGGATGTGTGTGTGTGTGCGCAAGTGCATGTGGAGGCTAGAGGACAGCTTCTGGTATCATTTTTTCAGGAGCACCATCCACCTTTTTAAAAAAATTATTTTATTTATTTTTGGATAGAGACACAGAGAGACAGACAGGGAGGGAGAGGGAGACAGATAGAGATGGGCGCCCCAGCAGTCTCTCAGCTGCTGTGAACGAAATCCAGATGCGTGCGCCCCCTTGTGGTCAAGTGCGCCATTGCACCCTGTGTCACTGCATCTGGCTAAACGTGGGACCTGGAGATTGGAACCTCTGGAGATTGGAACCAGCGTTCTTAGGCATAGGAGGCAAGCGCCTTAACCACTAAGCCATCTCTCCAGCCCCATCCACCTTTTTTTGAGGCAAGGTCCCTTTTATTGGCTTAGAACTCACCCAATTAGGATAGAGTGGCTAGATAGCCAACCTCAGAGATCTGCTTGTCTCTGCCTCCCCACTATGCCCTGGCCTTTTTAACATGGATTTTTGGGGATCCAACTGGGGTCCCTCATGTTTGCAAAGCAAGCATTTTACCAGCTGAGGTAGGGTCTCACTCTAGCCCAAGCTGGAACTCACTTTGTAGTCCTAGGCTGACTGGGAACTCACAATGATCCTCCTACCTCTGCCTCCCAAGTGCTACAGCTTGGTTTAGTTTTTTTAATATGCAAGTTTACATTAAACAGTACTGCTTATACTAAGATGAGTCTTCCTTTCCTGAAGTGGGGTCCAGCTGAGCCCACACTGTGTTTAAGAAACGTGTGAGCCAGTCCTCGCGGGCTGGCTGTATACTTCCGTTTGGCCTCATCCCACCTGCATGTCTGATGCTTCTGCCATGTGACGAATGAGAAAGACGAGACTACCTCTGGGGAGCCCTCAGTTCTGCTCAGAGGAAACAAACTAATAAGGACCTTTTAAAAATATATATATTTATTTTATGTTAAGGTTTGTTTTTATTTGTTTATTAGAGACAGAGAAAGGGAGAGAGAGAGAGAGAGAGAGTGAGAATGGGTGTGCCAGGGCCTCCAGCCACTGCAAGTGAACTCCAGATGCCTGAGCCACTTTGTGCATCTGGCTTTACATGGATAATGGGGAATTGAACTTGGGTTGTTAGGCTTTGCAGGCAAGTACCTTAACCAATGAGCCATCTCTCCATTCCCAATAAAGATCTTTTTAAAAAAATTATTTATTTGAGAGAGAAAGGCAGATATAGAGGGAGAATGGGTGCTCCAGAGACTCCAGCCACTGCAAATGAGCTGCAGATGCATGCACCACCTTGTGCATCTGACTTACGTGAATACTGGGGAATTGAACTTGGATCCTTAGGCTTCCCAAGCAAGTGCTTTCGCTGCTAAGCCATCTCTCCAGCCCCCACCCAGTAAGGACCTTTGATGTGAAAGTCTGGGGCTCTGACAAAGGTCGCCAGGGGTCACTGGGGGCACCACAGAGTAAAGGTCTCTACACTAGGCTAGAGGAAGCCAGAGAGAGGCAGCAGAGACATGGCTTAGAGTCCAGGGCTGCCTTCCCCATCTTCTTTAGAGCTTGACACGCACAGGTCAGAGCCCAGCCTTGGGGGCCATGGACTGCTGTGGATTGGGGTTGGGTTACATCAAGCTCATCCTGACTCCAGTAACTAACGACTGGCCCCAGGCTTTCAGAAATCACTCTGCAAGCCAGAAACAATGTGTTGGCAGCATGGGGGTCTGGAATCCTTCCAAGTGGGCAAGCTGAGCAGGCCAGGTGGAACTCCAGGCATGCTCTCACCAGAGAACCAGAAGGGATTCTGGCTGTGACAAAGGTGCTGAAGTTTTGTTCAGGGTTGGTGAACACCACCAAAGAGAAGGTTCCCCCAGCACCCCAGCCCAGCCCATTGCTTAGCCATTTGTTGTTTATTATCTCACACAAGTGTCCTCTCATACGGCCAGGTAGTCTGGGCTCCTCCTCACCTCTTCCTTCCCCACCAAATGCTCTGTGTAAATGCAAACTTTGAGAGGCTCCAGCCTCATCGACATGTTGTCCCCCTTTTTTTTTTTTTGGTTTTTCAAGGTAGGGCCTCACTCTGGCCCAGGCTGACCTAGAATTCACTATGTAGTCTCAGGGTAGCTTTGAACTCGGGGCAATCCTCCTACCTCTGCCTCCCAAGTGCTGGGATTAAAGGCGTGTGCCACCATGCCTGGCTTTTTTTTTTTTTAATGAGAGAGAGAGAGAGAGAATTGGCATTACAGGGCTCAAGCCACTGTAATCGAACTCCTGACAAATGTGCCCCCTGTGTGCATGTGCAACCTTGCCACTTGTGTCACCTTGTGCGTCTGGCTTACCTGGGACATGGAGAGTTGAACATGGGTCCTTAGGCTTCAAAGACAAGCACCTTAACTGCTAAGCCATCTCTCCAGCCCATATTTGTATTCTTTTGTCTGCAGTACTGCTTCCTGCCCATCTTTAAGATTGAGCCTTACTGGACTCCTCCTCCACATCTCTGGGGCTCCCATAATCTTTTGTCCCACATCTACCACAGCTCAAGTGTGTAGCCCTGCCATCTGCCACCTTTTGCATCTCCCTACAGGTTAATCAAGGGAGGGAAAGTCGGGTGAAAGCAGTTCATGTTAGCCTGCTGTCAGACTCAGACCCTTCGCAGTTCTTAAATATTTTTTTATTTATTTTGGAGAGAAAGAGAGAATGAGGCCAGGGCCTCAAGCCACTGTAAATGAACTCCAGTGGCACCTTGTGCATCTGGCTTATGTGGATCCTGGGGGATTGAACCTAGGTCCTTTGGCTTTGCAAAGCAAACACCTAAGCCATCTCTCCAGCCCAGACCTTTCACAGTTCTTGATGACACAGAGTATTGCAGGAGAGGAAGCAATGTGTGTAATGGCCCAGAGACCTCATTCCTGCCCTAAGCATCACCAGGGGAGCAGAATGTCTATAACACACACTTGGCATGGAGAGGGTCCTCATTAGAGAGGTGTCCTCTGAGTGTTCCACCTCACAGAGCATCCCCACAACCCCCTCTGTTCCTTCATCTTGATTTTTTTCTTTTGTGCTTTTCACATACATTACATGGAATTTCATGTGGTTTATTTGTTTATTGACTGGCTATTTCTTTTAGAGAAGGAACTCTGGCTCACTGCTGTTCTCCTCCCACTTAGGAAAGAGTCCCAAAAAGGAGATGAAGCTGTCGGGACAGACAGGCCTGGTCGGAGCCCGCTGGCTCTGCTTGGAGCTTGGGCCGATTCTTGAAAGTGTGATGATCCTTCAAGGCGCGTTGGGACTTGTGTTTCAGGACAGTGATCCCTTCAGCAATGTTCACTGGAGGCAAGCACAGCGTGAGAGTCTGGAAGACTGGGAATGAGGTTGGGGGATCTAGGACAATGATGCAATCCGGGTGGACTATCAGGGGAAGAAGAAGAGGATGTATGTTAAGAATATTAAGGATGTTGATTGACAGGGCTTGGCAATTGATTGGGTGTGGGGTATAGTGAGAAGGAGTCATAAATGGTTATTTGGTTAATTCGGGGGGAAATAGGAGCATAATCGGCAGCAAAATGTTCAGCTGGGGCCCAATTTTTTTAAAACTTAAAAATATATATTATTTATTTATTTATTTGAGAGAGAGAGAGAGAGAGACAGAGTAGAGAGAGAGAGAATAGGCGCACCTGGGTCTCCAGCCACTGCAAACTCCAGATGTGTGGGCCCCCTTGTGCATTTCACAGGCAAGCGTTTAACTGCTAAGCCATCTTTCCAGCCCATGGGGCCCAATTTTGATAGAAGCAATCACTTTCCTGTCCTTAGGAAGGCTCTTACATTTACTTTTTTGGTTTATTTTTATTTATTTATTTGAGAGTGACATAGAGAGAAAGAGAGACAAAGAGAGAATGGGTGCACTAGGGCCTCCAGCCACTGCAAATGAACTCCAGATGCATGCCCCACCTTGTGCTTATGGGGGTTCTGGCAAATCAGGCCTCAAACCAGGGTCCTTAGGCTTCACAGGCAAGTGCCTAACTGCTAAGCCATCTCTCCAGCCGGCTTTTACATTTTTTTATAAGGACCAAGGAAAAGAGATGGGTCAAGGTTTGTATGCTCTTGTATGTGCAGGTGTGTGTGTGTGTGTGTGTGTGTGTGTGCGTGTGTGTGTGTGTGTAGGCCAGAACCCATGTTTTTTAGAAAGAGAAGCTCTTATTGGCCTGGAACTCACCAATCAAACTAGACTGACTGCCAGCAAGCCCCAGAGATCTGCTGGTCTCCACCTCCCCCTCATTGGGATTATAAGCATGTGTTACCACACCCAGCTTTTTCATGTGAATTCTGGGGCTTTGGAATCAGGTCCTCGTGGTTTCAAGGAAAGCACTTTAACAGGATGTTAATTAGGGGAACCAGTCATATACTTGAGGAATGGCATTGAGTCACCAACAGTGTGTGGCCTCAAGTGAAGGAAATGGCTTTCCTATATCATAAGCAGAATGTATCTTCAGTTCCGTGTAATCATCTTACTGTAAAGTCTCATTCAACAAGGTTCAAGCGCAAGAGGGAATCTTTCAATGTGTGCAAAGAACTTCTCATTTCCTTGACTGGTGATGACCACATGACATTCTTGTAGTTCACATTTCCTTTCTAACTCCTTTCCCAGTGTTTCTAGTTCCCAAGGCAACTCTGCTGGTAAACATTTCCTGATACTAGACTGCTTCTCAGACTTTCTAAGTTTTACAAGAGAGAGACAATTCTCACTGATTAAGAACTTCTTTGTGCCAGGTACTATGTGAGGCAGTTTACAACCATATCCTTATTTAACTTTTTTTTTTCTTGGAAAGAGACAGAGAGAGATAGAGAGGGAGAGGAAGACAGATAGAGATGGGCGCGCCAGCAATCTCTCAACTGCTGCGAACGAAATCCAGATGTGTGCACCCCCTTGTGGTCAAGTGCGGCATTGTGCCCTTGTGTCACTTTGCATCTGGCTAAACGTGGGACCTGGAGATTGGAACCGCTGGAGATTGGAACCAGCATTCTTAGGCTGGAACTGCTAAGCCATCTCTCCAGCCCTTATTTAACTTTTATAGCAACATAGAAACATAAGTTTTGTTATTCCCTTTTTGAAGAAGTACAGACAGGTTAATAACTTGACCAGAGACACACAGTAAGGTCATATCCTTTTGGCTCCTTGGCATAAAGCATTAAGTGTCCCTGAGTCACTGCCCACTGGGAAGGTGCTGAGGAGTTTACCTTCACCTTGAGGGCAGAGCACCCACTCACAGGGAGGAATAGGAAGCAACAACTTCTCTCTTACCCCCAAACAGCTGTACTTAGCCCCTGTGCCTTCTCCCCAGCCCTGCCCTGCCAGGCACATACCAGGCCTGGCTCACTGTCCTCTGGTAGCAAATTCAGGATAATTTCATGCAATCTGACTTTGGAGGACAGAAAATCAATCTCGAATCCTAGCTGGACATGGTGGCACTCGTCTGTAATCCCAGCACCTGAGAGGCCGAGGTAGGAGGATTGCTGTGGGTTTGAGGCTAGTCTGAGACTACATAGTGAATTCCAGGTCAGCCTGGGCTAGAGTGAAACCCTAACTCGAAAAACCAAAAATGAAAAGAAAAGAAAGAAAAGAAAAGAAAAAAAAACAAGAGGCTTAGCCCGGCATGTTGGCACAGACCATTAATCATTACTCTCCTGAGGCTGAGACAGGAGGATCCTGAGTTTGGGACAGACCTGTGCTAAGAAAGAAAAAGAAAACAAGAGGCATGTGAGAGAATTTCAATGTATCATGTGGAGCAATTTTCAGTCAGCATGGGGCACTTGGAGGTTGAAAGCAGCTATTGAAGGGCGTGAGTGAACATTCCAGAAAGAAATTCCATTCATCTTGAACACTGGATTTCAAGCAGTTTCAGCAAACTCTGGGTGCACAAGGGTTTGGAGACAAAGGTGTCCTCCCCCTGGGACCAACCTCAGTCCCTATGCTCCTCAGAACATCCGAGGCACAGTTGTCTCATCTTA
Source organism: Orientallactaga sibirica (assembly GCA_036365145.1). NCBI lineage: Eukaryota > Metazoa > Chordata > Mammalia > Rodentia > Dipodidae > Orientallactaga > Orientallactaga sibirica. The sequence goes on from JAEOAD010000022.1 coordinate 26,480,064, forward strand.
AAGGGGTTCAGGCAACGATGTCTGGTGAAACCCTAACAGGAAGCCAGTAATCCTTGGAGGTGTTGGACAGACAGCAAGCTTCTTCTACAAAAGCACAAAGGGAACTGGCAGGGTAGTGACTAGTAGAGAGGGAGCCTGTGCAGAGAGGCTGTGAGACAGCCTGGACACCGTGACCTCTAGCCATGACACAAGAGCAGAAGGCTCAATATGTCCTGACTTAGCGACAGGGTCTTCCAGGAGGGCACACCTTCCAGTCCAGCAAAATGTGGGCAGTGTGCCCCAATAAGCTGCTGGCTTCTGGCAGCTCTGTGCAGCACTTGCTTTCACAGAAAGGAGCAGGAGGGGAGAGCCTCTGAATGCTGGCCTGCTGCCCAGAGTGGAGGTTGCCAGAAGATTGGAAGCAGCTGCTAGCGGGGCCAGTGGGCTTGGCAAGGGTCAGGCGTACAGATGCTGGAGGGAGAAATGCAGTCCAGGCCCTGAACTCTGAGGCCTGTCTAGCTGGCCAGAACCACGGGCTCCCACCCTCCATGGCTGAACTCATGTGATGAGGGAGGGGGTAGAAAGAACTCTGGTGAGAGAACCAACCTCCTCACACAGGCAGGAATTATCCATGCAAGATCCATCTCCCTGAGAGGGAGTCAGGGTGCTGGGTTAGGTAATTTAGGGTGACTGGGCCCCCAAAGTAAAGGCAGGAATGTCTACCCTCACAATCTGCACTTTGCTAGAGATCAAAGGATCATCTGACTTCTTATCTCTTGCCTAAAGGAGTTCCCTAAAGCTGTTTTTTTTTTTTTTTTTTTTTTTTTCTTCCATAAACAACCTGAGCCCCTCCTGGGAGGGAGATCCCCTTTCCTAGAATTTCAGTCTAACCCTAACATTGTGATTGGTCAAGTTCAGCCCCTAGAACCTGGCATCATGGCTGGCCTCTTCCGGAGCCAGCCTCCAGCCCAGACCAATCAGCTGTCTCTCAGACCCACCTGAGCCCAAAGGTGAAGCCCACTACAATAAGGTTGTAAGCAGGTGTGTTCCAGGGGACAAACTCTCTCTTGGCTGGCTCCTGAAGTTCCAGGGTCTGGTAAGCTTCCCTCCTCTCAGCCCGGCTTGGCCAAGATGAGGGAGACCGTGCCCCCTCATGCCACATGGGCTCTCTACCCTCCTCCTGCCCTCCACATGGCAGGAGCCCTCTGCACTTTCTTCCTTTCCTTCTCTTAATCTAATAAAGTCTCCCTAAACCCTACCCTCTGGCCTATGGATCTTGATTCTTTTGTTTGTTTGTTTTTGTTTTTGGATAGGGTCTCTCTCTAGCCCAGGCTGACCTGGAATTCACCAGGTAGTCTAAGGCTGGCCTTGAATTTATGGCAATCCTCCTGCCTCTGCCACCTGAGTGCTGGGATTAAAGGTGTGCATCACCATGCCCGGCTCTAATTCTTTAAATTCATAAGACAAGAATCCAAGGCACTCTACATTTATTGATGCATTGGAGCATTGCAAGAAACCCCAAAATTCCCATTTCATATTGGTGCATTGGAGCTGGCCTGAAGGAACTCACATAGTCCTTGCCTGACTCAGCGATCTGTCCCATTCTCCCATCCTGAGCAGCCAGCTCCATCCTCGGAGCTCTACCTCCAGGCTTCCTGCTGGTCTTAGAGTGTGACAGAAAAGTCAAGGGCATCAGCCATGGGGGGGGGGTTGGCCAAGCCCATGGGCTTCTCAAGACCTTGCCTTCTTTAGCCCAGCAGTCCTGGGCAGTGAATAGGAATTTACGAAGAAGCACTGATAGTTTGCTTAGTAAGAGCTTGTCGGAGCCTCTGATTTGAGGTGCAACAAAATGCAGGTTCCAGTGTAAGCTGTGCCGCCTGCTGTCTCTGAGGCTGAGATAAATGCTGGGTCTCTCTAAGGCTCAGCTTTCCTGGATATGAAGGGTGGCTAATTCCTCACGGAGCTGATGGGAGGATTAAACAAAGTAGCATATGGCAAGCAGGAGGTGGGGGAAGACAACAAAGGAGAGTTCCCTTTATCCAAGCAACTGGAATCCTTGAGCAGCCCTGGGTGGGGTGAAGGGGGGGAGGGAAGCCGGTGGAACCTGTCAGGGCAGGGACCTTGTTGGTTTGAGGGTCACATCTCTTGCTGTGGAGGACGAATGGTGCCGGGTTCCACATTGCTGCAGGTGTTGCCCCCACGGACCTATAGGGTGAGGTGTGCAGCAGGGCCCTGCTAGAGCACGGCAGGGCATATTTCCTGGCTCTGCAGCCCACATCCCAGAAACACCTGCCCACTCCTCGCCTATGGGAGGGACGGGGAGCAAGGAGTGGCCCTGTCACCACAGAAACCTTTCCCAGAGCACATTAATCTTGCGAGTGTTTCTGCAGCAGCGCAGAAGGGTTTCTAAGGCATGTGATTTGCTCTGGTGGATAGGATGTTAACCCTGGCTTGCCCTGCAGCTAAACAAGTCCCCTAGTGACCAGCTCGAGAGGGATTCGCCTCTTTCAGTCCCTGCAAGGATGATGGATAAGCATACCGCTGGGTCACCTCAGGGTTTCCAGGGGACACTTAGGGACATTTTGTCCTGTGCTCCTTACTGAAACCCCAGAGGCAAGGCAGGAAAGAAGTTCTTAGCTCTGTTTTACAAAGATAATGAGTCTGAGAGAAGCTGGGCAGCTTGCTCAGGGTCACACAGCTTAGACTCAGATTCCAGGAAGTTCTCTCCATATTCTGTGTCAGCAGTATATGGTGTCTTCAGTAATACAGTCTTAACCTTTTTTTTTTTTTTTTTTTTTTTTTGAAGTAGGGTCTCACTCTAGTCCAGGCTGACCTAGAATTCACTCTGTAGTCTCAAGGTGGCCTTGAACTCACAGCGATCCTCCTACTTCTGCCTCCTGAGTGCTGGGATTAAAGGCGTGCGCCACCCACGCTGGCTTGGGTCTTAGCCTTTTACCTCAGACAGGTAATCAAATTCTTTGACAGAAGCCTGTCTTCTTTTGGGGACCTTGTAGGTTTCTTTGATCAACGGCTCAATGTGGGTAGCAACCGATTTCCAGTACTGCCACCTTTCTTTTTCTTTTTCTTTTTCTTTTTTCTTTTTTTTTTTTTTGAGACAGGATCTTTCCTAATTGGCTCACCACTTAGGATAGACTGACTGGCTAGCAAGCCCCAGGGAACCTCCTATCTCTGCCCCTGTAGCTCTGGGGTGACAAGTGCATGCTTCCCCCATGCCTGACATTTTTACCTAGGTGTTGGGGGTTCAAATTCAGGTCCTCCTGCTTACGAATCCTTTACTGATTGAGCTATCCCCTCGGACCCTTGGGGTCACATTTTGCAAACACACATGCACAGTCTCTTTTTGGATTTAGGTTCCTGCCACTCTTGGCACAGAAGAGACATGGAGCTACCATCCCCTGCCCATGGCATAGGAGACTCTATTTTGGAAGAGCAGTACAGAGGTGCTCCTCTGGCCTCCGAGACCTCCTTTAGTCTTGTTTATCCAGTTTAGGCTACAGCAGCAAACCAAGGGAGTTCTTGATGGATCCAGAGGCGTCCCTGACCCAGTGTTCTATGTCAAGCCAGGGCCGGAGTCTGGCCAGGACAACCCTGTGCCTCTGTGAACCACACAGCCAGCAGGGTGTGGACCAGGACTAAAATTCAGGCAGCTGCTATGAAGACTGAGTTGGATGGAGCCACGCAGGATAGGCAGTGGCTCTGTACAGAAGGGAAACAGTGATCCCTTCAGACCCACCCAAACACTCCTTCCATCACCCTTAGGGAAGGATGGCACCCTCATAGGAATTTTGGTGGGGGCGTTCAAGCTCCAGTACACACCAAGAATAAGGATTTCAGGGTCCCATGGTTTCACATTCAAACCCAACCCCATTTATTTTCTTTTTAAAAAATTTTTAAAAATTATTTATTTATTTATTTGAGAGAGAGAAATAGGCAGAGAGAGCATGGGCACACCAGGGCCTCCAACTATTGCAAACGGACTCCAGATGCATGCACCCCCTTGTGCATCTGGTTTTCGTGGGTCCTGGGGAATTGAACCTGGGTCCTTTGGCTTTGCAGGCAAGTGCCTTAACCACTAATTCATCCCTCCAGCCCCAAAGCCCATTTCTTAGTAACTGTGTGATTGTATAAGTCACTCCCTGGGTGCACGCTTCCTTTCTCTAACCTGGGGACAAGGACAACACCTACCACACGGGTTAGAGAAACAGTTTACATGAGTCGCTGAAGGCCTGGCTGACGCTTGACCCTGCAGTAATTGTTCCAGTACTGTTATAAGTAAGTGGTCAGTAGGTGATGCATGGCACAGCACCCGCTGTTGTGAAACAGGGTGGGGACATGAGGTTGGGAGGGCACATTTGAACCAGAAAAGCAACATAGGAAAGTCACAGTGGCCAAGGTGCTCCCCTCAGCTGCGCCAAATTAAGGATTTATGAGTTCCTAAGGAAGGCGAGTGAGGAAACCCTTAGCTGAGCATTCATCCTCTGACGGCCCAGGATGGTATGGAGCTATCCGAATTCCAATTCCGCCATGGATTCCCTCATTTCAGCTTTTTGCTACCCGCTGAGGTGTTTAAAGGCTAGGCTAGGTCTCAGAACCTGCTAAGCCCCATAGGAAAAGTGCCAGTAGCTACTATGACACCCTCTGGGTGTGTGTGCCTTGTCACCCACAAACGCTGGCTTTGTGGTTGGCTGAGGGAACCTGTTTCTCTCCTGACCTTCGTGCAGAAAACGCTAATTGTCGGCCATGTTTATCCTAGTATAGTCTGCCCAGGTTCCCGGGGAACTCAGCCTCGGGCTGGTGATCCAAGTGTCATTCTGGGAGCTGTTGGCCTGCGGAGAACTGGGAGGGCAGCTGAGGAAGACCGAGAAGGGCCGCGGACATGGAGGGTCTACTACATCCATGGATGGTGGGAACAGGAAGGGAAAGGTGCTGGCTGTCGGGGAAGGGATCTGAGAGGAGGATGAGGAGAAGGTTTTACAAAGCCCTAGCCGGGCCTCCCAGGCAAAGGCCTGTCTCAGAAGGGGGCTTGGCCCCAGGGAGGCGCAGGGGTCCTGGACTCAGAAAATTCATTGCGGTTTTCTGCTGCTTCCTAGACACCAACAGGCTTATGTGTCAACTGGCCCCATTGTTCTCCCCTCTGTAAAAAGCCCGTTTTGTTTTTTGCTCATTTTTCTACTCCGTTGTGTCTACTTCCCATTTCCTCCACCCCACCAGCATCACAGGACTCTGTATAGTCTTAAATATTTTATTTATTTATCTGAGAGAGAGAGAGAAAGAGAGAGAGAGAGAGAGAGAGAGAATGAGCACACCAGGGCCTCCAGCCATTGCAACTGAACTCCAGACACTTGTGCCACCTTGTGCATCTGGCTTATGTGGGTCCTAGGGAAATGAACCGAGGTCCTTTGGCTTTTCAGGCAAATGCCTTGACCACTAAGCCATCTCTCCAGCCCCCCTGTATATTCTTTTTTTTTTTTTAAAACTATTTTATTATTTATTTATTTGAGAGAGAGAGATACAGAAATAGGAAGGTAGAGAGAGAGAGAGAGAGAGAGAATGGGCATGCCAGGGCCTCTAGCCACTGCAAACAAACTCCAGATGCATGCACCCCCTTGTGCATCTGGCTTACGTGGGTCCTGGAGAATCGAGCCTCGAACCGGGGTCCTTAGGCTTCATAGGCAAGCGTTTAACCGCTAAGCTATTTCTCCAGCCCCCCCCGCCCTGTATATTCTTGATTCTAGGTCTTCATCAGTTGTGTCTTACACATATCCATCTTTCCACTTTATGGCTTTTAGGTTCATTTAAAGTCTACAATGTACCAAGGTTCTAACATGTAACCTAAATGAAATTCTATGTCTTTTTACGAGTACGCATGTAGTAAGTGGGGTGTCGGTGTGTGCGTGCAGATGCATGCATCTTGTAGGCATGTGTGTGGAGACCAGAGGAGGATGTTGCGTGTCCTCTACCACTCTTCCACCTTATTTCCTTGTGACAGAGTCAGTCACTGAATCCAGAGCTCAGTATGTTTTGGTTAGAATGGCTGACGAGCAAACCTCTGCAATCCTCCTGTTTCTGCCCCTCTAGGCGCTAAGGTTACAGGGATGCGAGGTCATGTCCAGCTTTTCATGGGGGTGCTGGGGATTGAACTCAGGTCCTCATGCTTGCTCAAGTAAGCACTCTTACCCCATCGACCCATCTCCTTAGCCCTGAAATTATAAACTGTCTATGTGTTGTGATTTTTGTAAAATATATTTTATTTATTTATTTATATGAGAGAGAGAGAGAGAAAAAAAATGGGTGTGCCAAGGCATCCAGCCACTGCAAATGAACTCCAGACGCATGCGTCCCCTTGTGCATCTGGCTTATGTGGGTCTTGGGGAATCGAACCAGGGTCCTTTGGCTTTGCAGACAAGTGCCTTAACTGCTAAGCCATCCCCTCCAGCCCGTGTTGTGATTTCTTTGTGTGTGTGTGTTGTGTGTTTCTTGCTTAAGAAAATCCCCACCCCTCTATCAAAGAACTGCTTACGTCCATTTGCTTCTGAGTGGATAATCCACCTACCAGGACACCTCTGCATTGCTGTTGTTTAGGGATCTGTGCTCCAAGCAGGGATGGACAGGCTCAAACATGCCATACTGTCCCCTGGCGCCAGGAGGATCACTATGGAGGGGGGCAATAAACAACCTTAGAGCCCCTGTTCCTACAAACAGACACAAGCTTCTGCTAAAGCCTGACTTCAGGCCCCTGGCTCCAGGTAACCATCACTAGCATCCATGGGAAAGTGAAGGTAACACATCTAGGAGAGGCTTAAGGGCCCAGATACTGCAATTTTCTGAGCACTGTGGCCAGCACACAGCTGTCTGTTCACCACAGGCCAGGATCTGCCAGGGACCATCTTTCAGCTTGTGACAAATCCTCCTGTCAGGACCACAAAGCAGGGCATTGTGACACGGTGTTAGCCTGCGTCCTCCCAGGGTAGATCCAGGCCCAGATGACCAGCCCAGAACATTGTGGACAATGGAGCCATAGTCGTGGCTTGGACTGCAATGGAAGCAGAGTGGATAATGGCAGCCAGAAGCCAACTCCCTGGCAGTAAGCAGGTCCACACCCATCTCCCAAGGGAGGAAGGGCAGGGCAGCAGAGTAAACCAGGCAGCTTGAAGCTTGCAAAGTCTGGCCCACTCCCAAGTATATGCCACAGGCACCCAATTGGGCCTGATTTTCCTGTTCTCAGTCTCCAAGGAGGCACTTAATGAATATTCACGAGCTCTGACCTTTGAGTGATGTCTGGAGGACATTTGTGAACTTAAGAGAAGCTGGGAGGCGGCCTTGAAGGGAACCCTATACCACAGTCTCTGTGCTCTGGTTTTCAAAGGCCTCAGGGGACTGGCCCGCCTGAGGTCTGAGCACTTGAGGTCTGCATTTGAGTTCTGAGTCTAGTTCTCAGGGAAGAAAGCTTGCGGCCCTGTGAGACGTGACACACAAGGGGTAGCTTCTGCTAGAGTCATTTCACACACAGGGTTGTTGTGTCTTTTAGAAGATCCAGAATTATAAGTTGAGTCATTTCAGGGGCTTTTTTGGTTGTTGTTTCTTTTAGAAGATGCGGAATTATAAATTTGCATATTTTCTCATCAGAAAAGCCAGTGGCTCTTGGGTCTCTCTCTTGGTTCCACCACAAACCAGGCATCAAACTTCCTTCTGCCTCCCATATTCTCCAGGCCCAGATGACAAGCCCACTTCCTGTTGTGGACAATGGAGCCATAGTCCTTTACAGATGCAATAACATTTATTGGATAAAACTTCCTCCACATTAGATATTTCCCTTCCCACCCATCTAGAAACTGCAATGGCTCCAGCCATTGTAGCATTAATAAACCATATATTAGACTTGCAAAGTCTAACATTTATTAACCATCATAGTGACTGATTATATATTAAATTAGATAAGTAGAATATCAAATATATAGAAACTGTATAATAATAATGAATTAGTAATATTAATATTATATATATTAGTAATAATAATAATAGTGAATTTAGTAACCATGTTTGAAGGGAACAACAGAACACAGATCTGTGCAAGTTTCCAAATGCCTCAGGGGAGTGCTGGGATTGAGGCAAAGCCACAAAAGGTCTCTTCTTTTTTTTTTTTAAAGGACTTAGCTTTCTATCTTTATTTATATTTATTTATTTGGGAGAGAGAAAGACCCAAGGAGAGAGAAGAGGGAGAGAGAAAGAGAGAATGGAGCCTCTAGCCACTGCAAATGTTTCTTTTTAGAAGATAGCCACCTTATGCATCTGGCTTATGTGGGTCCAGGGGAATCAAAACGAGGTCCTTTGGCTTTGCAGGCAAGCACCTTAACCACTAAGCCATCTCTCCAGCCCCAAAGCATCTCTTCCTAAAAGTGGACCACAGTGTCCTCAGGCTGGGGTGATTGGGGCATTCTCTGGGTTGGTCCGCTGAGAGCACACAGGGCTCCCTAAGCCAAGGTCCTCGAGGCATTTGGTCTTAATGTGGATGTGGTTCAGGCTGCCTGCTGACAAGGAAGTTCATTTGATGGCGTGGGAGAAGCATTTAGGCAGTTCCAAGTTTAGTCATCAGAGGTGGTACGCATTAATATTGGGACCTGAGTCCTGGACATGGTGCACATACATTATGGAACCGTGTGGCCACAGGAATCTCCTGTGTCTAAGGAATCACTGAAGTTCTTCCATGGCTGTGGTTTGCCTCCAGCCTGCTGGACTTTGATTCTCTGGCAGAGCCATTTTGGGGTGAGAGAATCTTCACCACCGGCATGTGTGGCCAATGACTGCACAGGGTGTCATGGTGCCACCATGTGCTTCTATCCTGAAACTGCACCTCTTCCAGGGCCCATGGTCAGATCCTCCCGTTTATTTATTTATTTGGGAGAGAGAAAGACACAAGGAGAGAGAAGAGGGAGAGAGAAAGAGAGAATGGCCGGCCTCTAGCCACTGCAAATGAATGCCAGACACGATAGCCACCTTATGCATCTGGCTTATGTGGGTCCTGGGGAATCAAAACGAGGTCCTTTGGCTTTGCAGGCAAGCACCTTAACCACTAAGCCATCTCTCCAGCCCCAAAGCATCTCTTCCTAAAAGTGGACCACAGTGTCCTCAGGCTGGGTGATTGGGGCATTCTCTGGGTTGGTCCGCTGAGAGCACACAGGGCTCCCTAAGCCAAGGTCCTCGAGGCATTTGGTCTTAATGTGGATGTGGTTCAGGCTGCCTGCTGACAAGGAAGTTCAAGTGTTGATGGCGTGGGAGAAGCATTTTTGAGTTACTGGCTCCTTTAAAGGCTCTCCTTTATAAGGCTCAAGTTTAGGCAGTTCCAGAGTCATAGAGGTGGTACGCAGACATCGTGGGACCTGAGTCCTGGACATGGTGCACATACATTATGGACCTCGTGTGGCCACAGGGAATCTCCCTGTGTCTAAGGAATCACTGAAGTTCTTCCATGGCTGTGGTTTGCCTCCAGCCTGCTGGACTTTGATTCTCTGGCAGAGCCATTTGGGGGTGAGAGAATCTTCACCACCGGCATGTGTGGCCAATGACTGCACAGGGTGTCATGGTGCCACCATGTGCTTCTATCCTGAAACTGCACCTCTTCCAGGGCCCATGGTCAGATCCCCTCCCCCTTTACCACTTTCTCACAGGTTAACCCCATCAGTCATTTTTAAAAATATATATTTTAAAATATTTTTTTATTTATTTGACAGCGAAAGAGGGAGAGAGCGAATGGGCATGCCAGGGCCTCCAGCCACTGCAAATAAACTCCAGATGCATGCACCCCTTTGTGCATCTGGTTAACGTGGGTCCTGGGGAATTGAACCTGGGCCCTTGACTTTGCAGACAAATGCCTTAACCCTCCAGCCCCCCCATCGGTCATTTTAAGCTCCTTGTATTTCTACCTCAGATCCTCTGCATGGACTGTTCCTTCTACCTAGGGGTCTGGTTTTGAAGCCATCTAAAGAAAAAAAAAAAAACACTTTTGGGGTGGAGGGATGGCTTAGCAGTTAAGGCATTTGCCTGCAAAGCCAGAGGACCCAGGTTCGATTCCCCAGGACCCACGTTAGCCAGATGCACAAGGGGGCACATGTGTCTGGAGTTCATTTGCAGTGGCTGGAGGCCCTGGCATACCCATTCTCTCTCTCTCTCCCCCTCTTTCTCTATCAAATAAATAAATAAAAATAAAAATAAAAATAAAAATAAAAAAACGTTTTTATGGTATTAAAATTTTTAAAATTTTTTTGCAAGCAGAGAGAGAGATAGAGGAGAGGCAGACAGAGAGAGAATGGGCACACCAGAGCCTCTAGCCACTGCAAATGAACTCCAGATGCATGTGCCCCCTTGTGCATCTGGCTTACATGGGTCCTGGAGAATCGAACCAGGATCCTTTGGCTTCACAGGCAAATGCCTTAACCGCTAAGCCATTTCTCCATCCCAAGAAAAAGAAACTTTTAATGAAGATGGTTTCATTTTTGTATAGCCTAATATATAAAAAAATCACAGAAACATGAGGCTAAAGGCGCAGTGGACACCTCCTCCTGCCACAGACACAACTTCAGCCATCATTGTCCCCAGGGCCTCAGCCATGGGGAGGGACAGGAGGCTCTCTTCTGGGCACTGACCCTCCTCCCACAGCTGGCACACATGTGTGAAACCCAAAGTCTCTCAGAACTCTGGGAGGTCTGTGCTAGTCCCAAACCTGAGTCCATCTGCAGAAAGAGGGAGGAAGAGGGCTTGAGATTCCGGAGCAGAAAGGAAGCCAGGGACGGGAGAGAGAGGAGAGAGGCGAGATGCGAGAGGAGCAGGAGCCTGGGCGCCTGTGTGGGCTGTGACAACTCCCTGGGAGCCATTCACCTGGTGTTGGCCCTCACACTCTTTGCCATCCTCTCATCTGCACCTCTTTCCTCACAGTACAGACAGTGGGATGACCCACCTTGGAACACATGGGTGACATGCTTCCTCCCTTGGAAATATCTCCCAGACCCAGAGAAACAAGTTTCCAAGTTGATTGGGAAAGGGGAGGGTGGGGTTCAGCTATGGAAAGAATGAGGAGGTAACAGATGGTGCCTGCTAAAGCGACCAGATTTTTTTCCCCCCAGTTAATCTGGGAATGACCTAATTTACATAGTATTTGCATAAATTTCCATTTCAAATGAAAGCTGTCCTAACTTCAAGTATATGGGAGAAAATAAATGAAATCAAGCAACCTACTGTATGTAATTGAGCTGAAAAAAAAAAAAAATCTATGACTTGCAGGCCAGGCCTTTAAGCCCTGGCAGGAAAAATACAGGAGGGCTCACTGCCCCTTAGCAAGAAGGAGGCTACAGAAAGTCATAATTCCCGAGCGGCCCAGTCCAAAACTAGGAACAGTGAGCAAGTGCTCCTTGTTCTCTATGCTGCCCCTCCCACTTTGTGTAACCTTTTTAGGAGTATGGGAAGGGAGCAGAACAGTCAGGGATGCAGGGTGTGGTGGCTCACTTTGAATCCCAGTACTCCAGAGGATTGCCCCTGAGTTTGAGGCCACTCTAGGACTACAGAGTGAAAAGAATGTGCCACTTTTCATGTTTACTAAGAGTCCTGCCCCCTTTCTCTGGGCTGGGGATCCGCCACCTCCATGTCCTGTATGGAGTCACCCAGGGAAGTTCTGGCTGCAGTGGGCCTGTCGCTGGAGATGGAGGTTGATTGTTCAAGATACCTCTGGGCCTGTTGCTGACCTGTCCTGTGCTGAGGTGACCTTTTCCCCCTGTCTTCAAGGGCCAATCTTCCTCTCTCCCATGGATTCCCATTTATTAGCCTTTTCTGTTTCCTGTCCATCAGGTCCAGAGACCCAGGTTGGGGAAGCCTTATTCTCTGTATTGTTGCTCCCCAGAGTCCCCAGGCCTCCCAATCCCTAAAATTTAAGCCAGAAAGACTTCCTGGTTTCCACCCTCTCCTTCTCTGAAACAAGAGCCCAGAACATTCCAGCTGCTTCATCAGGATAGAAGGCAATTTGAGGGGGGGGGGGAGAAAAGAAAAAAGTCTAGGCAGGAAATGCTCATTAATATTTCAGAAATTTACTTGGCTTTGCACTTCGTTGAGAAATAACGAGCCAGTTCATACAAGCCTACAGAAAAATAGAAGAAGGAACGAGAGAAGGGTGTTGCTAGCAAGACAGGGAGGGAAGAGAAGGGGGATTGGAGAAGTCAGAGGCCACGACTGGTGAATTCTTCCAGGTCTGCACCTCTGAGCTCTTTCTCCGCCCCTCTGTGCCAGGCCACACGGTGCCCAAGAGCTGGGCAGAGACCTGTGGGCATCTATTGGTTAAAAGAGCTCAAAACACAGCAGCATCAGTGGATGCCCCTTCTCTCCAGAAAGAAGGCTCTGGAAAAACCAGACTCTTTAAAGGCCATGTTCAGCATAGGAGATGCCATGGTTTGTGACTGGGGTTGGTAACTTCTCTCCTCATAGAACCAGAGAGTCAATATTTTAGGCTTTGTGGATCTTATATCTCCAATGCAACAACTCAACTCAGCCATGTGGTTCGAAAGCAGCCCCAGACAATATGCATATGAACAAGTGGGGCTGTGAGCCACTGTGGATAGACACAGAAATTTGCATTTCATATGATTTCATTTGTTGTGAAATGATTCTTCTTTGGAGTTATTTATTTAAAAAATAAAATAAAATGGGCACCAAGATGGATTTGGCTTGAAGCAAAACCCAAAGGAGAAGGGTGAGTCTTCTTAAATGCAAATAAAAGTAGATGAATTTGTGCTGCTGGAGAATTTACCTCGGCCCTCCAAATGGGGCCTCTAAATGCAGATTGTGATTACTTCCTCCCACATTCTCTCCCTCCCTCCTTTTCTTCCTTCCGTCCTCCCTCCTTCTTTCCTTCCTTTCCTTTCTCTTTCTTTCTTTTCTTTTTTACCTCTGGTGTTTTCAATGTGACATTTAGCATCAGTTAATGGCTGTAAGATTCAATGTTATTTTGGATAGAATGGGGTAGAAAGAATAGAATAGAAGGGGTCTCAGGGGGCTGGGGAGATGGCTCAGTGGAGAGAACGCTTGCCACACAAGCATTTGTACCTGAGTCCAGATCCCTAGAACCCACATAAAGACTGGAGAGACGCTGCGGTGGGTATCTGCAATCCCAGCATGCTTAGAGTGAGAAAGGAGGCAGAGACAGAATTGAGGAAGCTTGTGGGCTGGCTAACCTGGTGAATGCAGTAGTGAACAATGAGATGCCCTGCCTCAAACAAAGTGTAAGGTGAAGACGAACACCCAAAGTTGTACTCACATTCATACACATGAACATATACCCCCCACAAACAAACAGACACACACACCCCCCAAAAGGAAAAAGAAGGAAGGAAGGAAGGAAGGAAGGAAGGAAGGAAGGAAGGAAGGAAGGAAGGAAGGAAGGAAGGGAGGAAGGGAGGGAGGAAAGATTTCAGAGTTCATTACATGAAATAAAGTGCAGTAATGTCTCATAAAATGTTGCCAGGTATGTGTACTTTTACATGGATGTACTTATGTATCTGCATGTGCACTGGGTTATAATAAAAACATGTTTCTTGCAGTGGATCATGGCAAAAAGTTTGAGAGCACTTCTCTCAATTGAGAAATATTGAGAAAGAAAGGGTTGAGTTTCCAGCTCTTGAATTATATTTCCCTCTCCTCCCCGGGCCTCTGTGGGTGTCTTTGCCCGTCAACCTCTAGAAGAACTGGACAGATGTTTTCCTAGTAATGCTCCAGCCGATAGGGTGGCAATGAAAGACAAAGATGGGCCAGTCCGCACCTTGCCCTCAATCTCTGTCCCCTCACATGGTTCATTGTTCACCCAGCATCTTTTTGTTTTTAAATTTTATTTATTTATTTGCAAGCAGAGAGAGAGAGAGAGAGAGAGAGAGGAGACAGAGAGGAGACAGAGAGAGAATGGGCACACCAGGGCCTCTAGCCACTGCAAACGAACTCCAAATGCATGTGCCCCTTGTGCATCTGGCTTACATGAGTCCTGAGGAATCAAGCCTGGGTCCTTTGGCTTCACAGGCAAACGCCTTAACCGCTAAGCCATTTCTCTAGCCCCACCCAGCATCTTTTAATAGGGTGTCTGGTGTCACAGATGCTGTGCAAATTTGTGCTAAGGGAATGAAAGACTGAATTCCAGACAGCAGGGTTGCGGGTACAAAGGCCCTGTGTTATGAGGGAGCAGAGCACAATTGTGGAAGGGAAAGAAACCGAGAGACATCATGGTGCTTGGCCTCCCACTATACCCACCCCCTCCCCGGCTATGGGAGGGTCTGGGGGAGACTTTTAGGTGAACTCTTCTCCTCTCTGCTTGGTCAAGTGGTAAAGTGGCTTACTTTCTCATGAACGCAAGCTCCATGCAAATGTCTAGATGCGCTCTCTTGGCATGGAGAAAGGGACATGTATATTACAATGTGGGAAGTGTTGGTTATTCTTCAAGGTCATGGGCTTCAGGGACAGAGGGGCATTCATGGAAGGGAGGCATGGGTATGGACAGAAGCAGTTCTTCTAGTCCCTTCATGCAGGAGTCCTTTTCCACGAACCCCAGAACTCCTTCAAGATTCCACTCTTTCTCTTGTCTTGTGTATCTGGCTAGATGGGGGCATAAATGAAGCTACTGGCAGTTTCCTGGCCCAGACATGGTGGTTCCAGAACTTCCTGTGATCCAGGTGGCCTTCAGAGAGTGGGGCCAGTTTGGATTTCCTCTCAGATGTGAGAAAGTTCCACATCACATATCATGGGTTAAGGAGTAGATTTTGGGGAGCAGGGGAGAAGCAAGGAGAATAAGAAACAAAGCTGGTGTGTGTGTGTGTGTGTGTATGTATGTGTGTGTGTGTCCGTCCGTGTCCCGTTCCACCTTCATTTCAAGGTCGTAGTTGGGAAGTCCAGGAGGGATACGTGGCTGCAGGCTGAAGGACTACATGGGCATTGTGTGGGATGCTGGGCAGACATGGCAGGGAGAGGAAGCCTCAGCTTCAGCTGTGAACTTGGGAGCAGCCCCTTCTTCCAGGTGGGGCCTGAACCCTGGCCACTCACTGCCCAGGCACTCTCTCAGATGCCCCTGTCCTGTGCCCAGGAGATCTGGGAGGACTGTCTGCCCCTCAGCACTGAGGTTCGCTCCTGACCCAACTCTGGGAACAGCAAGCCAATAGCCTGAGGCCTTATGTGTACAAGGTCTCTGAGGTTGGTCAGGACTTGGAAGGGTCTTTTTTAAAAAAAAAAAATATTTTATTTATATATTTATTTATTTGAGAGAGAAAGAGGCAGAGAGAGAGGGAGAGGGAGAGAATGGGCGCACCATGGCCTCCAGCCACTGCAAACGAACTCCAGACATATGCACCCCCTTGTGCATCTGGCTTAAGTGGGTCCTGGAGAATTGAACCGGGATCCTTTGGCTTGGCAGGCAAATGCCTTAACTGCTAAGCCATCTCTCTAGCCCCCCTTCTTTTTTGTTTTTTTTTTTTGAGGTAGGTTCTCCCACTATCCCAGGCTGGCCTGGAATTCACTACGTAGCCTCAGGCTGGCCTTGAACTCACAGAGATCCTCCTGCCTCTGCCTCCCAAATGCTGGGTTTAAAGGCGTGCATCACCAAGCCCAGCACGACTTACAAGGAGACTTTTTCTGTTGTGTGCCCTCATTGCCTTGGTCATACTGTTTAACTCCAACAAACAGGGCTTCCATGGCTCTCTGGCACCCTCTGCCAGGCTAATGAGACCTGCCAGAGTGACCCTGGGTTAGAGCTCTAGGAAGAAAGAGACAAGAGCTGCCCAAGTTCCCCTCTCTGCTAAGTGACAGTTTTTGTCTTGTCACTCTATCTTACTTATTTTATTTAGGTGAAACAGACATCTGTTACCCAGCTCTTCATACATTTTAAATGCCTTGCTAGCTCCTTTGGGTACTATAACCCCTCCTCTTTCCCATCCTGTTAATTTGAATGTGAACTTAATGGACGCTGAGTAAGTCAGCAAAGATGCTTTTGTAGTGTGGCTGAACAGATGTGTTTCTGAGGAAATGTGCATGTGTGTGCAATGCTTCCCCAAAAGCACCTCCCGTTAGCACCCTCCCACCTACAGGAACCTCGAGAGGAAATCTGAGGCATAGGCAGCTGCCTGTGTGTGTCAGCAAGGGGCTCCACCTCCCTTCAGGACTTGCCTCTTCATGAAGTGACCTCCTCCCTTAAGGAGCACCTGCCAGGCCCAAGGGAGAGTCAGCCTTGGACCTCACATGGTACACAGCACCTGCTCAGCCATCCTAGTGGATTAAAACCAGAGATGAGGCTTTCAAGTTCCACCTACCTGCTTTGGCAGATTCTAGGGAACACAGGACAAGCCCGGGGAACGGTCCATTGAGCCCTGGGGCTAAAGGTTCTCATCTGAGCTCTGCGAATCCCAATTAAGGACTTGGAATGGCTCCAAGAAGTTCCTTGAGGCAACGAAAAGCTCGAACAGTCACCAAGAGTGGTTTTCTCACCTTCTCAAGCCGGACACTGTTCCAGAAGCTGAATGTGTATGGTGACACTGCCTAAGTCGCACAACAAGCGAAATCTGCCCACTGGGCTTTCTGTACAGTGGACCCCAAGCAAGCTCAAGGCTCTCAGAAATTGTATGTAGGGGCTGGAGAAATGGCTTAGTGGTTAAGGCATTTGCCTGCGAAGCCAAAAGACCCAGGTTCAATTCCCCAGGAGCCACGTAAGCCGGATGCACAATGTGGCTCATGCATCTGGAGTTTGTTTGCAGTGGCTGGAGGCCCTGGCGTGCCCATTCTCTCTCTGTCTGTCTCTCTTCTATCTCTTTCTCTCTCTGCTTACAAATAAATAAATAATTAAAAAAAAGAAATTGGGTGTGAAGTAGGAAAAACAAAGGTCCCCATCCTGGTTCCGGAACTGCCTCGAATTACTGAGTCTCTCTGGCTGTCCTCATCTATGTAACAAGGCATGAAGCAGATGACCTTGAAGTTTGTCACAGTTTGAACACTCCCTAGGGAGTTTTCTCTCTAAACTCCTCCCACCTACAGGACTATTTGGAGGATTAAGTCAAATAAACCCCGTGCAGCTTTGCAACCTGGAAGGCATGTGTGCATCAGCTCCCACAACGGAGTCTTTATGCTGTGGATCTGCTAGGCTGTCACCTATCAGATACTATTCTTTTTTTTTTTTTGAGACAAGGTTTTTAAAATATTTTGTTTTATTTATTTATTTGAGAGAGAGAAATAAGCAGAAAGAGAGAGAGAGAGAGAGAGAGAGAGAGAGCAAGAATGGGCATGCTAGGGCCTCTAACCCTGCAAATTAACTCCAGACACATGTGCCACTTTATGCATCTGGCTTGCGTGGGTCCTGGGGAATCGAACCTGGGTCCATTGGCTTTGCAGGCAATCACCTTAACTGCTAAGTCATCTCTCCAGCCCAGGTTTTTTTTTTTTTTAAATTCATTTTATTTGAGAGAGAGATAGAATGGGCACACCAGGGCCTTTAGCAACTGCAAACAAACTCCAGACACATGTGCCACCTTGTGCATCTGGTTTACATGGGTCCTGCAGAATCAAATGTGGGTCCTTTGGCTTTGCAGGCAAGCACCTTAACCATTGAGCCATCCCTCCAGTCCCGGATACTGTTCTTAATGGCTTTGTCCGTTCCTTAGATCCCTGAGTTACCAAGCCTGGCTGAGTCCAGTTTAGTTCTCCTGGAGCCTGGCTGTGGGGTCTGTCCTGCTTAATCACTTTCTTAGAGCCAGGTGACTTAACAGAGGGGCATCTGACCCCCATGCCCATCTAGACACTTAGAATCTGGTGCCCAGTGACACGAAGCAGAAGAATATCCTAAAAGGACCCTCTCAACTGAAGAGGGAGGGGTCACTTATGCTCGTCAGTTCTTAGCACACTTTGCTCTCTGTGAATGGCCTGGCTTGCACACTACAAGCCACCTGCTGCCTGGGACTGTCTTTTCTGGGACCAGTGGTGCTTGGTGAGAGGCAACAGAGATGCCCATGGAACCCAGCTCTGATGTTTCAGCCCCTGTCACCTGGAAGGAGTCCAAGTGAACTCAGAGAAAGAGATCTGATGTACCTCCTGAGACACCCCCCTCCCCCAAGCCAGAGTCAAATGCAGGCTATTCTCCATGTGCTTCCTGTGTGCATGAACACGGCAGTATGGGGCAAATTTATCATCACCACTCCCATTTTACACAAGAGGAAACACATCCAAAGATGTTCAGGGGTCCTACCCAAGATCACAAAATTAACTATAGCAGAATTGGTTGTTTGAACCAAATTCATCAAGAAATAGCAAAATTCGGGCCTGGAGAGATGGCTTAGCAGTTAAGCGCTTGCTTGTGAAGCTTAAGGACCTCGGTTCAAGGCTTGATTCCCCAGGACCCATGTAAGCCAGATGCACAAGGTGGCCTATGCATCTGGAGTTCATTTGCAGTGGCTGGAGGCCCTGGCGTACCCATTCTCTCTCTATCTGTCTCTTTCTCTCTCTGTCTGACACTCTCAAATCTAAAAAATTTTTTAAAATGGAAAAAAGAAAGAAATAACACAATTCATACCTTTAACCACCAAGCCGTGTTTTCTCCAGAGAAGGAACAGAGCTCGCCTTGGGATTACTCACCGAGACTACAGATCATCTTTTGTTTGTGGCACTTATTTAACTAGATCAATCAAACAAGTCCCCAGAGCCTGGTGGGCTAAATAAAATCATACCCCAAACCAGGTCCCTACAATGTTTGAGAAATGAACTGCCAAAGTGTTTGGAAAGTGGTAACTCTAGGAGTATGCAAACTTTTTTTTTTTTTTTTTTTTTTTTTAAAGAAATTTTTAGAAATTAATTAGTATGTGTGTGAGAGTGTGTGCTCATGGTGCACATGTGTGTATGCATGCACATGCATCTATATGGAGGCCAGAGGACAGCCTTAGTGTCACTCCTTAGTTACCATCTGTGATGGTTAAGTTTGTGTCAACTTGATTTGTTTAGGAATCCACAGACATTCCTCATAAGTGTGTCTCTGAGACTGCCTCTAGGAAGGATTAACTAAAGGAAGAATCCTTCCCCCAAGGTGAGCCCTTCCCTCAGAGTGGGTGGCCCAGAGTGGGCGGCCCCTCTCAGAGAAGGGGGCTGTTTGATAAAAAGAAGCTCTGGGAAGAAAGGCTCTCTCTCTTCCCACCTGGCTGCTGGTGCTGCTCGCTGTTCTCTGCTTAGTGCTTGCTGCTTTCCAGTGGACTGAAGAGCAGCGTCTCTCCAGGAAGCCTCCAGGCCTTCAGTGCGAGATGGGGACTGCTGAGGCATCCAGCCTCGTGGACTGAGCCTCTACTGGGTTCCTTGACTCTCGGGCCTGCAACCTGCTATTGCTGGACTGCCATAAACTAATCAAACAAATTCCCTTTTAATACAATTCATTCTATTGGGTCTGTTCCTCTAGAGAAACCTGACTAATACACCATCTTACCTCTTTTTTAAAAATTATTTTGTTTTATGAGAGAGAGAGAATTGGCATGCCAGAGCCTTAGCCACTACAATCGAACTCCAGACACGTGTGCCATCACCATCTTGTGCGCATGCATCACCTTGTGCATCAGGATTACTTGGGTTCTGGGGAGCCAAGTGCTTTAACCACTAACCCATCTCTCTAGCCCCAAACATCCACCTCTCTTAAGACAGGGGTCTCTCTGTCTTAAAAGTAGCTCACCTGGAGCTCACCAAGTAAGCTAGACTGGCTGGCCAGTGAGCCTTAGGATCCATTTGTCCCTGCCTTCCCAGTGCTGGGATTACAAATGTATGCTGCCATGTTGTTGGGCATTGCTAAAACAGGCTGGGACTGTGAGGAAGCTGGCCTGAGCTGTTGGACATGGCTGGGGACCTTGGGCTATGGGGGTTGCAGCTGGCCTTATCATTGGGAACCCATCCTGGTGATGGTGATTGGCCCTCCCTGCCCTCAGGCAAGGTTGTAGTGTGCCCTGTCATCTCCCAGAGTGGGCAGAACTGGCAAGGCCCTCCCCCCTTTTGATCCCAAAAGCATCTGACCGTTCCATAAGTCAGGCTTTGCCCTTCCCCCCAGTTCCTGACCTTGTGGCTAGCTGCCCAAGAGACCCTGATGTGGCTGAAGTCATGTAGCTTTTCCCACCTCTTCTGTTATCTCCCTTCAGCTCCTCCCTCACAACTCTGAAGTCACGTAGCTTTTCCCGCCACTATCTCCCTTACACTTCTGCCTTTCAACCAATTAGATAGCAACACATAAACTATGTATCCAATCACCATGTAGTCTGTATGTGCCTTCTCAACCTTTCTCAAGTGTTTATAAACCCACTCCCCTGTTGAATAAAGGAGAGTGTGCTATCCATCAGACTGCCTCCCAGGTATTCATTGCCCATTGTCACCACACTCACCTGCTGCTCCAGTGGCCAACGATCCCTGGGGACGGTGAAGACCAACATCATGCCTGGCTTTTTTTTTTTTTTTTTTGCATGGGCTTTGGGGTTGAAATCAGCTCCTCATGCTTGTAAGACAAACACTTTACTAACTAAGTTGTCTCCCCAACCTAGCATAAAACCCTTAAGTACAAAAAGGAGTTGAACTTCAGCAACATCTGGGTCTTGGCCGAAGTTCATCCAGAGGAAGATGCAGCTGCCTGAATACGCTGCCCAGCCAGGGACATCCAAACAGACAAAGGGAACTTCGTTGTTATTGCACTCTAGCCCAGGCTGACGTGTGTAGTCTCAGGCTGGCCTCGAACTCACAGCAATCCTCCTACCTTGGCCTCCCAAGTGCTGGGATTACAGGCATGTGCCACCACGCCCAGCTAGGGGACTTTTGATGCAGCCTGCCCACCTCACCACATTCCCTCCTACTGCCAACCCTGATGGTTAGGGTTTTTTTTTTTTTTTTTTTTTTTTTTTTTGGTTAGGGATTTTTATCTTATCACGAAAAGAAGGTTACAGGTCAGAAGATCACACAGTAGGTTAGTGGTAATGAACCTCCTGCTTATTTGGAAAGCACTTTGGTTTGAGGCTGGAGGTTCTGGGCTATTTGAGAACAAGTGCAAAGCTACAGAGCAAACTCAGCACAAGCTGGAGACAGCAGGGTGCGTACACACAGCCCTGCTCCCAGGTGCGGCGGAAGATTAGAGGGCAAATACACCTTTGCTCAGCTCAGGAAAGGAGTAGAGATTAGTCAGCGCTCAACTTCACGCCCCATGTCCATCTAAAGACCGCTTGTCTCACAGCAAGGGCTACAGTGCATGCTGAGTCATAAAAAAGAGGGTTTTTTGTTTTGTTTTGTTTTGTTTTGTTTTTGTTTTTCAAGGTAAGGTCTCACTCTGGCCCAGGCTGACCTGGAATTAACTCTGTATTCTCAGGGTGGCCTCGAACTCACAGTGATCCTCCTACCTCTGCCTCCTGAGTGTTGGGATTAAAGGCATGCGCCACCACGCCAGGCAAAAAAGTATTTTAAAAAATTATTTATTTGAGAGAGAGAGGGAGGGAGGGAGGGAGGGAGGAAGAGGCAGAAAAAGAGAGCGAGAGAATTGATGTGCCAGGACCTCCAGAAGCCTCTTCATCTTGGCTTACATAGGTCCTGGGGAATGGAACCTGGGTCCTTTGGCTTTGCAGGGAAGCACCTTAACTGCTGAGCCATCTCTACAGCACCTCACCGCAAAAAAGAGTGTTAAGTCTATGCCTAACAGTTCCTCCTCCCTCACAGGTCCACAAGGATCACCAGCCTTGTCAGCTTTCTGGCTTTGGGGAAGGTAAACTCTGACGCTCTCCTAGAGACAGCCAGTAAGGAGGATGAGCTGTGTTAAAGGAGAAGCCAAGCCCGCACACTGACTTCCCCACCTCAGCATCATTTTATTCTAGTATTTACTGAACGGGAGAATGTCCCAGACACGTCAGTCATGGAACCTATCACAGTCACTGCTCTTGGTTATAAAAATGGCTCCATAGGGGCTGGAGGGCTGGCTTAGCCATTCAGACATTTGCCTGCAAAGCCAAAGGACCCAGGTTCGACTCCCCAGGACCCACATTAGCCAGATGCACAAGTGGGTGCACGCATCTGGAGTTTGTTTGCAGTGGTTGGAGGCCCTGGAGTGCCCATTTTCTCTCTCCCTCTTTCTCTGTCAAATAAATAAAAATAAAATAAAATATTTTAAAAAATGGCTCCACAGATGCACAAGGTGACACATGTGTCTGGAATTTGTTTGCAGTGGCTGGATGCACTGGAGTGCCCATTCTCTCCCTCTCCCTCCCTCTCTATCTGTCTTTCAAATAAAAATGAATAAATAAATAAATAAATAAATAAATAAATAAATAATTTTAAAAACTGCTCCAGACATAGCCCCCAAAGAGGGAAGTGTCCCCAAAACAGTCCTTCATCGAGAGTTTGCTGTGTTTTATAAAAATACTTTATTTATTTGCAAGAAGAGAGAGAGAGAGAGAGATTGGGTGCCCCAGGGCCTCCAACCACAACAAATGGACTGCAAATGCATGTGCCACCTTGTGCATCTGGCTTTCGTGGGTCCTAGGGAATCGAACCTAGGTTCTTGGGCTTCATAGGCAAATGCCTTAACCGCTAAGCCATCTCTCCAGCCCTTGCTGTGTGTTTTTTTTGTTTGTTTGTTTTTTTGCCATGTGACCCCACATCCCCTCTTGGCCATGTATAGATGTACAGGTATGTATGCCTTGCCCAGGACTGCTTTTCCAGAAAATGGTTGTATTGTCTGATGTGCCCCAGCTTAGTCAATTCCGTGTAAGTGAGAGAACTTACAATTAGATCCTCCAAATGATCTTTCTCTCTTGGGAAACTGATTTTAGGAATAAAGAGAAAATGAGTTAACTGGTAGCAGGGAGGAATCTAGAAGAGGTAAATGAAGCTTACTCACTAAGACACATTCATGCTGAAGCACTGGAACCAGCAGTTCTGAACCCAAATGCCTCTGTACTCAGGCTGGCAGCCTCCTTTCCCAGGTGGCCACCACATTGTGCTCAAGGTGGAAAATGCACCTGTTGTTGCAACTGAGGCTATGTATTGACACAACAGTATGTGTTGTACAGAATGTGGGGTGGAATACTTCCTAGATCATGGCAGGATTCCCCAACAGGAACACTGCCGGAAGGAGGCAGAGTACGAGGGAAATGTGTGCTAACCGACCACATGCTTCCCAGGAGCTGATAAAGCACCGGTCTTGTTACTACAGAAGAGAACCCAGTCGGCTTCATCCATTCTCTGTTGCCATAACAGGATTAATGAGGCTGGGTAATTTATGAAGGAAGGAGGTTTAGGTAGCTCAGAGTTCTGGAGTGTGGGAACGTTGAAGGTAGGTGTATGCATCTGCTTGGTTTCTGGTGAGGACCTTGTGAAGCTTCAACTCGCGTTGGAAAGAAGGAGGGCAAGGAAGGCTGGAGATGTGGCTCAGCAGCCAAGGCACTTGCCTGCAAAGCCTAATGACAGGGTTCGAGTCCCCAGTGCCCACGTAAACCCAGATGCACAAAACGGCACATGGAGTTTATTTGCAGCAGCTGGAGGCCCTGGCGTGCCCATTCTCTCTGTCTGTCTGTCTGTCTCCTATCTCTCTCTGCTTGCAAATAAATAATTTTTTTAAAAAAGCAGAGCAAGGAAGTACATGCAAGAGAAAGAAAATGTGAGCTAAGTTCTCACAATCATTAAAATATTCCTGTAAGTAAAGTATTAATCTACTTCTGAGGTCTGTGTGCCCCCCATGACCTAACACCTCCCAAGAGGTCCTGTTTCTCAGCACTGCCGCAGAGACAACCAGATTCCAACATGCATTTCACAGAGGACAATGCATCGCAGGACCATACCAGTTATCCTCAAATGCAGACATGGGCTGGAAGAGTAGCCAAGTAAATATTACCATAAGTAGAGATGTAATTTAATCCCTTTAATGGCTGGCCAAAAAATTGCAGTATTTGAGTGTTTGCCATTTCATTTGTCAGGATCCTCTGACAAGTAACAGAAACCAACTCAGAGGAATGCCCAGAGGAATCTAATGACTCACCTCACAGGAAAATCATCCAAGGCTGGAAGTGATCTCAGTTAAAGTGGACACGAGTGCTCGACATCATGCAGGGACTTGGTATTTCTGTCTTACTCCCCTTCCCTCCAGTTGGGGCTGTTCTCTAGTGGGCAGGCTCTTCCCACACTCGACCAGGTAGTCAATACTGGTTTCAGGCTTCAGGCTTACCTCCTCCAGCATAGCAACCTTAATTTTAAAGAGAGAAATTGCCAGGCGTAGTAGTGCACACCTTTAATCCCACGCTGAGGTAGGAGGATCCCTGTGAGTTTGAGGCCAAACTGGAACTACAGAGTGAGTGCCAGGTCAGCCTGGACTACAGTGAGACCCTACCTTGGAAAAAGAGAGAGAAGAGAGAGAAGGAGAAAGAGAGAGAGTGAAATTCCCTAGATTTCTAACACAAGTGTTAATCCTTTTAAAGGATTACTAAAAATTCTAGTGTTTGGTATTGGTCCGCCTTGGACCATGTATCCATCCTTGAACCAATCTCAGAGCTTGGGAAAAGCAGCCAACTCATTGGCCTGCTTGCTTTGGGTGATATGCTTGCTTCTAGATCCAGGAGGGCACACTGTTGTCCCCACCAGAACACAGGGCCGGACATAGAAAACAGTTGTTACTGGAGGGATACTACACCTGGAGCAATTATAGCCCCAAGCAAAGTAGTAGCAGAAAGAGCCTTAAGCTAGCTTCACCTCTTATAGCTAACTTGAGTGCCAAAATTGCTTTTTTAAAAATTTTATTTATTTATTTGAGAGAGAAAGAGCGGGAGAGAGAGAGAGAGAGAGAGGGAGAGAATAGGCACACTAGGGCCTCCAGCCACTGCAAACAAACTCCAGACTCATGCGCCACCTTGTGCATCTGGCTTATGTGGGTCCTGGGGAATCGAACCGAGGTCCTTTGGCTTTGCAGGCAAGTGCCTTAACTACTAAACCATCTCTCCAGCTCTACTTTTTAATTTTACTTTTAGGAAGTGAGACAGCACTGGGGTTCAGACCCAAAACTTTGTGCATGCCAGCGAAGCACTAGACCCCAGGGCCACATTTGGAGCTCCTGCGTGACTTCCTAACCTAACCAACCAACGCCATGTCTGACCGTACTGTCAATCAGGGTTCTTATCTACAAACAAGTCTCCCACTGATTTGTTCGAACAGAAAGAGAGTTGATTAAAGCAGATTGGTGGCTCATATAATCTCCACGGGGCTGACAGCAAAGAGCAATTGGGGCCGTCCACCTGTCTGGTCTTCTTGGACTTGGTCTCACTGCCTTTGGCGCATGTTCCTGTGAGCAGTCTCCAGGGTTCTATGTCCCTCTGCCCTGCCCCATCCCTGTCACCAAGATGCCATCCTATGCTCAAGCTGTCCCCTGCCTTTCACTCTTCCAGACTGAAGTCTCACGATGCCACACCAGGGAACACAGCTTAGTTTGCTTGCCCGGGTCCTGGCTGGGAAGTGGTCTGTATATGAGTTCTGGCAGCCACCGTGGTGATGGCACAGATTAGAAGCAAGGTAACTTCCCCTCCCCACCCCAATAGTTAGCTAGGGCCTGGGCCCCAGGAACATGAATGCTATGTTGCCTGCCCTGGCAGGACTAGAACCTGGGTGTGATCCAATCTCATCCAAGATGACTGCAAGCAACATCCACCCAATCCCTCCCCTGTAACACCTTCCTGTTTCTTCCTCAGCTCCCTGAGTGGGCCCTCCCTGAGCCCACCAACCAATCCAGTCCCTCCTTTGCACATCTGAGCCTGGTGATGAGACTCATTCTACATGTATATTTCTTTTTTTAATATATATTTTACTTTGTTTATTTATTTATTTGAGAGGAAGAGGGAGAAGGAGAGAGGAGAGAGAGAGAGAGAGAATGGAATGGGCATGCTAGAGCCCCCAATCACTGCAAACAAACTCCAGATGCATGCGCCACCTTGTGCATCTGACTTATGTGGGTCCCAGGGGATTGAACCTGGGTCCCTTGGCTTTGCAGGCAAGTGCCTTAACCACTAAGCCATCTCTCCAGCCCAAGACTCATTCTAATTGGATGCCTGATTCACATAATTGAACCTTCTCTCCTTTCCTATGTGAGGGGGAGTTTCTCAGGCCTCCCTCCTCCTTCCCAGTCTGGCAAGTTAGGGGGAGAATTTCTTTCCACTTGGGCGCTTTTCTGCTTTGCTTTCCCTCTTAATCCTAGCTCTCCCTAAAAGAAATCTCATAGTTTATCCTTCTCTGAGTCTGTGTTCTAAATTCTTTGCTAACGTGGATAAGGACCTGAGACTTATCTGGCATGGCAGTCCTAATCCCAGAGAGCTTTCTCGCACCAGTGAGGTGGCATCCCCAACATGGCTGTTAGTCAGCTTGCAGTTACTCTCAGGAACCCCCTGAGATAATTAACTTACAAACATAAAGGCTTACTTTGACTTCTGGTTCTGGCGGGTCCAGTCCAAGACTGGGCAGATCCATTTACTTTGGGCCTCTGGGGGAGGTGTGTGTGTATGCGCGCGTGCGCACTTGCTTACGCGCCAGATGGCAATGGCTGTGAGCACATGGCAAAGAAAGTTGCTCACTCCAGGAAGAAAAAGAAAATAGAAAGAGGCTTCAAGGACAAACCTCCGCCGGGCGTGGTGGTGCACACCTTTAATCCCAGCACTCGGGAGGCCGAGGTAGGAGGATCGCCGAGAGCTGGAGGCCACCCTGAGACTACAGAGTGAATCTCCAGGTCAGCCTGAACTAGAGTGAAACCCTACCTCGAAAAACTTAAAAAAAAAAAAAAAAAGGACAAACCTCCAATGACCTAAAAACCTCCCACTACACCCTATGTCCTAAGAGCTCGACCACCTCCCAGCAACATCACCCTATGGACCAAGCCTTTATCACATGCTCCTTGAGTAAGATGCATCCAACCCACAGATAAACGATGACATGTTTCACAAACTGAGGAAAGCCATCCAAATGGTGTCGAGTTGGCACCCGTAAGGCCTATGTCCACTATACTGCCCCTTGGAAAGCCAGCTGTCTGGGTACTGATGAGAATTAGCAACTGAGTCAAGGGTCTTTATGTCCACGTGTGACCCCCCCAGTCGCTCAGTAAGCCTCTCTGTTCTTCACACCAAAAGGAATCCAGCAGTTAGCATGAATCGGCCAATCTCACTTGGGTAAGACTAGCTTCCCAAACGTTCTTTTCCAGTGGCAGGGGCTTGGAGAAGCTCATGGCTCCTTCAGAAGGGAAGTCCTAGTCAGTCTCTTGCCTGGGTCTGTAGAAAATGGCTGCCCCAAGGAGCCCCTACAGACTGTTAACAGGCCCATCAAAGAACTCTACAAATGCCACAGAAGGCTGCTATTTAACCACACTTAGGTTGATGTAGGCTGCTGGTGGTGGGGCGCTCCAGCAAGGGTCTCTCTGATCTGATAAATTCCGTATTAGGAGTTAGAGAACTCTAGCAGTGCCCAGGGGATGGATTGGCTCATCTGGCTGTCCTCCTGTGTCTGTCTACTGCTCGATCAGGGGCCAAATTCATTCTGTGAGGAAATCATTTTGGAGTATCAGCAATGTCCCAGACATCAAGGTAACTAACGCTGAATTTAACTTCACAAGCACAGACCCTTCACACAAGTACATTTGCTGGGGTGTAAATGAACCGAGACAGACAAGGCAAGCCAAGGGAGCAAGAGTGTTAATTTGCTATTATTCGGAAAGATACGCTGCTTTCATTTTTTTAAGCAGACTTCCCAACCAGGGCCACTATAGAAGCGGAGATCTCTGATCTAATATAAAAGTATAGTTGTTGAATACATATCCCACCAAAGAAATGTGTCTTGGTGAAAAAAATTGAGAGCTGGAGAGATGGCTTAGCGATTAAGGTGCTTGTCTGAGAAGCCTAAGGACCCAGGTTCAATATCCCCAGTGCCCAGTAAGCTAGATGCACATGGTGGCCCAAGCAACTGGAGTTTGTTCACAGTGGCTGGAGGCCCTGCCTTGCCCGTTCTCTCTCTATATCTGCCCCCCTTTCTCTCAAATAAATTTTAAAAAAAAATTTTAAGTCTATCACACTTGAAAAAAAAGTCAACTAAGATATCACCATCAATAATTTAGTCGTATGAAATAAATGAAAACAATGAAATCAGAGGAAATGATGGCCAGTGTAGTTCAGAGAGAGCTGGGTGTCTGCCATGGGCCACGTCTGAGTAACCCAAGGGGAGCCAGTGGGGGAGTGGCACTCCCTGAGGATAGTGACACGTTGCACAAAAGGGGAGGGGGGACCCCCAGTTCAGAATATGGGCTTTAGCAGGAAGGGTGAGGAGGAAATATCTGCTTCTAGAACCTCAATCCTGGAGGATCATGAAACGTCACCACCCTGCGGCCCACCGGCGTCGTCACCAGTGCCACGGAAGAGGCAGGTGCCCGGGGACACCACGAGGTGTCGCTGCGAACCTGCGCGATCAAGGCCTTCTGACAGCCGCGCACCAGCTCTGTTTTCAATCAACACGTTGTCAGTTTTTCTCCGGATGCCCCAGGGGTGTCCTAGGAATTCTTACTTCTTGAGAAATCCTGTGATTCAGCTGCCCTTTTGTGGCCCTGCTTGAGGGAAAGAAAGCTGTGCTTGCTCCTGCCACCCCACATCCCAAGCGGGGTGCTCCCCAGCAGGAGGCTTCGGGCCATCTTTCCTGTTCTCTGTTTCTGCCTCCCTCACCAGGTTCCTCTTCATCCACTCCCCCCCCCCCCATTTTATCTGTCTCTCCTTGGTGCCAGGGACACCACTGAGCTATTCGGTGCCAAAGCTTTCCATCAATAGAAGCCTCGTTCAACCGTCATGGATTTCAAGTTACACACAGCAGCTCCCAGGCAAAGCAGCTTGCACATTCCCCCTTCCCCAGCTATAGCAAGACCAATGCAGTGCAGGAGTGGGCACAAGGACAGGCTAAGCTCTCTCATTGGGCTTTAGGGACCCCAGACAGGGATCAGCAGGGGGTTAGTAAGTCAGGTCCACGTTCCAATTTGACTTTCCTCCCTCACTTACCAGCCGTGAGACCTTTGGCAGGTCACTGGTCTCTTCAAGCTTCAGGTCTCCATGTACCAACTAGGCAGAACCTACAGATGCATACATGAACTCAAGATAAATTCAAAGGACGCCGGGTGATCTGGCTCACAGCAGGCATGATATAAATGCAAAGTGGTTTTAATCGCTGCTACAGGGACACACTCGTACACACACACACCGTCAGACAAAGGCACGGAATTGGAGACCTTCATTCCCCTGAATCTGTGAAGCAAATTCCAGGGGTATCTTCGGATGCCAGCACCATGGCTGAGTGTAACCCTCTATACTTAGGTCAGCAGTGATAAACTCGTTGAGCACCAGCTGGGAGCTGTCTTGGTCAGAGGCCATAGTTTGCTTGGCAAAAAGCCATGGATAGCTGTCTCGGGGGCCTTCCGGGAAAAGCCGCTTGTGGGTGGAGCTGGCCGCTCCCCATCCTCCCTTAGGTTTGGATGGCATTCCCTGTTTCCAACAACCACATGGCTACTGCGGTTTGGGGGAGGCGGCCACATGCCAGAATCCAGACCTTGGGTGCCCTGCTGCTGCTCTGTGCTGGCACCGAGGCGTTCAAGAGCCTACAGGGCAAAGATTGGGAGAGGGGGCAGGGAGAGTTTTTTGCAGAGGAGGATCTGGACCAGTCCCTGGAAGCAAAGGGGTAAAAAGAGGTACAGTGCCCCTGCTGGCAGACATCTGTAACTGCATCCCCTTCCACCTCTGGGAAGAGCCTGTTTCTGAGCTAACTGGATGGGGGCCTGGGTGGCACTGAATACTCACAGCCAAGACTGGAAGACCGCATTCGTTGGGCTGCATGTAAGTAGGGAAGCCGAGAAAAGAATCTACTTTTTCTTTTACACTGCCCAAAGCAGTGCGCTGGGCTCGCTAGGGCTGTGGGAGGCGATCTTGTCATCTGACACCTTTCCCATCAGAGCACAAACCAAAGGCCATAAGCTGAGCGCTCGCCACACTGCGACCCCAGGTCGGCTCCCTGGGCTCTGTGACTCCCGAGCACATTCTCTATTCTCCAATTTGCAGCTTTCTCATTTGTTTCAAGGAGATAAAACTCAAGAAGCACACCATGCTCAGAGATGGCTATGAAGTTCAGCAACCACGTGGGTCACAGGGACTCGCTCAGGACAGGCCACTGTAATGCCGAGGTCGACTGAGACCCATTGCAGACCACTCAGGAGCTAGAAGAGTCAATTGCCTCCCTCTGCAACCTGCACTATGGTAACTTGAATAGATGGCCCTCGATATACTGAGTGTCTTACTCGTTTGTAGTTTGGATCTGCAGCTACGTGGCTGGAGGAGGTGTCACTGGGCGGATCTTAAGGTGTGGTGGTGGGTTTGAAATTCCAATCTAATAATATATAAAGTGGCTGAGTTCCTCCTGGAGTTCCTGAAGTGTGCTTTGTGGTTTGGCTTTTGGCTTTTTTCCTCTCTCTGCCTGGTCCTTTTAAACTTCTTCTACCATTATGGAATTTCCGGTGGATCTGTAAGCTTCAATAAATCCCTTCATCCATAACTGTGCCTGGTTTGGAAGTTCATCTCAGCGAACCTAAAGCTGCCTGCTACTTGCAGTGACAATGTCGCACTTGTCTGTTTGCAAAGCTGAGAGGAATGAAAGGGCACCGTCTCTGTGGGGAGCATTGTAGCAGCCTCTCGCAAAGACAAACATAAAGCCACTCGAATGACCTGACAATTCCTTTGGTATGTATACACCCAAGAGAAATGAGAATGTATGTCCACACAAGAGCTTGCATGTCAGTGTTCACTGCAGAAGGATTCACCATAGCCAAAAGATGGAACCAGCCCAAATAAATGTGGATCGAGGGATGGATGAATCAACACGTGTATCTGCAGAGAACCATCATGCAGCGGTAAAAAACCATGAAGCATTGATACACCTGAACTGTGGTTGAATCTGGGAGATATCCCAAGTGAAATAAGCAGGACACAAGAGGATATTGAGGGCTGGAGAAATGGCTTAGCAGTTAAGGTGTTTGCCTGCAAAGCCAAAGGACCCAGGTTCCATTCTCCAGGACTCGTGCAAAGCCAGATGCATAAGGTGGTGCATGCGTCTGGAGTTCATTTGCAGTGGCTAGGGACCCTGGTATGCCCTTTCTCCTCTCTTTCTGCCTCTTTCTCTCTCATTTATATTTCAAATAAATATAAAAAATAAAATATTTTAAAAGGATATTGAATGGTTCCCTTTATATGAAATGTCCACAATGGGCAAATCCAAGAGATTGGACGATGGTTAACACATGCCCGTGCTGGGGACGGTGTGAGGTGTATTTTGGGGTTGGTGAGAAATGTTTGGGAATTATGTTATGGTGATGGTTGCAAAACTCAATGAAGGTATTAAGCCACATTGAAACATATGGTATATGAATTAAATCACAATAACACTGTTGCTTTGGAAAAAAAAAAAAAGACCCTTAGCACACCAGCTGGAGTGCACTGTCGCCGGGTGAGCGAAGGAGCCGGGCAGCACGGGAGTGCAGCTCTTGTGAGCTTTGCCTGTCAATCAGAGCTTCCCTCCATCTGAAGGGAGTCCAGGCAGCACAGGCTGTTTCCAGGAAATTTCTGAGGCTGCAAAGGTCCAGAGCTGGGACAACAGTCCTCTGGCTCTACACTCCAGTCAGCCTCGGTCCGCTTCACCCAGCAGGCACTACATGAGAAGATGACAAAGTGTGTCTTGCCTTCCAGAGGTCATGTTTTCCAAACCCCAAACCACAAGTGCAGGAGTGACCCGTGCTGATTGGTATCCATGGAAACAGGAGGGTAGTGTTTCCAGAACTCTGAGCCTTAGATTCCAGTTTCCCAGATAAGCTCATCTCCCATTGTCCCCTCCAGAGAACTCGGACTCTGCGGGCTGTGATAGACAAAATGTCAGGGGGTTTCCTATAGCTCATGACAACTGGGGGAAGGCATGAAGCAGAACTGTCCTTATAAACTGAAACACTCGGACACACTGCTAGCTCTGGCTGAGAAAAAGGCCTGCTGCCTTTTGTGCAGTGTGGCCCAGAACCCCAAACCAAGAAATCCTGCCCAAGCCTGCTCCTCTGCTTCCTGGGAGCATTGTCTTGAATTTTATTTATTTATTTATTTATTTATTTATTTATTTATTTATTTATTTAAGAGAGAATGGGTGTGCCAGGGCCTCCTGCCACTGCAAACAAACTCCAGACACATGGGCCACTCTGTGCATCTGATTTTACATGGGTACTGGGGAATTGAACCCAGGCTGCCAGGCTTTGCAAGCAAGAAACTTTAACTGCTAAGCCATCTCTCCAGCCCCTTGTCTTGAATCTTGACAGGAAGTTTGGTGTAGCAGCAACAATGAAGGCTTCTCTGCTCTGCAGATATATCCCCAACAGCTGCAAGCATCAAGCACTAGGTGTGGAGTGTCACCTTTGGGGGACTGGTTGGGTTATCTAAAGTTACAACATCAGCGAGATTTTACCCAGGGAGTGACTAAACTTTACTGCAGAACCTTTATCTGATAAAAGAATAGGACCCAAGAGAACCCAGGATTCTTTTTAAAAAATATTTTATTTATTTATTCATAGGAGAGAGAGAGAGAGGAGAGAGAGAGAGAGAGAATAATCAAGGAGAGAGAGAGAATGGGCATGCCAGGGCTTCTGCAAACGAATTCCAGATGCATGTACCACCTTCTGCATCTCATCTGGCTTACGTAGGTCCTGGGGAATCAAACCTGGATCCTTAGCCTTCATAGGCAAGTGCCTTAACTGCAAAACCATCTCTCCAGCCCAGGACTTCTTTTTTAAGAAAGACTTCACAAAAGGGGCTTCAAGATAGGCGTGGTGGTGCACACCTTTAATCCCAGCTCCCAGGAGGCAGTGGTAAAAGGATCCTCACCAGTTTGAGGCCAACCTGGGGGCTACAAAATGAGTTCCAGGTCAGCCTGGGCTACATTGAGACCATACCTTGGGGAAAAAAATTACATAAAATTCAAGATTTCTTCAAGATTTCTACCATCTCTGTCTTCGCAACCCAACCCAAGGCAACTCCATCTCCTGTCGGCTGAATCCAACAGCTGCCTCAGTGGTCTCTCTCCTTCTGCCCGTGGCTCCCTGTATTTTAAGTAAAAGCTAAATCCAGGACAATAGCTCTCAAGGCCTCCCGTCATGTGCCAACCTCTCTCCACACTGTGCAGATTGCAAGTCCCCCGCACAGCACGCGTGCAGACCCGCTGCTTCCCACACACGCCGCTGGGAAATGGGCTCCTCCTGCGCTTCACGCTTTCTCCCAGTTCCCTTGTCCTGCTCTCTAGAAAGGTCTTCCCAAGTCCCTGCTGGTCCCTTCTCATACTTCCACTGCCTGATTTTCCCCTCACCATGGAGGTCTACCCTGATCACCTATTTATTGTTTTTGTTGTCAGTGTTTTTTTTTTTTTTTTTGTTTGTTTGATTTGTTTTTCAAGGTAGGATCTCACTCTGGTCCAGGCTGACCTGGAATTCACTCTGTAATCTCAGGGTGACCTTGAACTCATGGTGATTCTCTTCCCTCTGCCTCCCAAGTGCTGGGATTAAAAGTGTGCCACCACACCTGGTTGACCACTTATTTAGAGTCATCCTAACCCCTCTAGCTGCTGCTTGCTTATTTATTTATTAGACACAGAGGGAGACAGACAGATAGAGAGCATGGGCGCACCAGGGCCTCTAGCCACTGCAAATGAACTCGAGACTTATGTGCCACCATGTGCATCTGGCTTAAGTGGAACCTGAAGAATTCAAACTGGGTCTTTAGGCTTCACAGGCAAGAACCTTAACCACTAAGCTATCTTTCCAGCCCTTATTTATTTATTTTTTTTTACCACCGTTAACATACCATCTCTATAATGTATTTTTTTTTTTTTGAGAGAGACAGAGAGAGGGAGAGGAAGACAGATAAAGAATGTGCACTCCAGCAGCCTCTCAGCCTCTGTGAATGAAATCCAGATGTGTGCGACCCCTTGTGGTCAAGAGTGGCATTGCACCTTTGCGTCACTGCATCTGGCTAAACGTGGAACCTGGAGATTGGAACCAGTGTTCTTAGGCTTAGCAGGCAGGCACCTTAACCGCTAAGCCATCTCTCCAGCCCCTATATAATGTATTTTTAAAGCATATTTATATATTAAATGTTTGCCATCCCAGTAGAAGTCAACTAAGACTAACCCTAAGGAAAAATCAGAGGCTGTTGAAGGGGTGGGCCACCGTCACATGTATTCTGCAGAGGCTTAAAGCAGACAGAGTCTGAGAAGATACATTTCATGATGGGAAAAAGAGGTTTACTCAAGCTTGCCCTTTGTGATGGTTTGATTCAGGTGTCCCCCATAAACTTATGTGTTCCGAATGCTAGGTTCCCAGCTGATAGAGATTTGAGAATTAACTCCTCCTGGAGGCAGTGTATTGTTGGGGGCAGGCTTATGGGTATTATAGCCAGTGTCCCCTTGCCAGTGTTTGACACACTCTCCTGTTGCTGTTGTCCACTGATGTTGGCCAGGGGGTGATGTCCACCCTCTGCTCATGCCATCGTTTTCCCCTGCCATCATGGAGCCCCCCTCTCCCCCGCTTGAATCTGTAAGCCGAAATAACCCCTTTATTTCTTTTCCCACAAAAGCTGCTCTTGGTCAGGTGATTTCTGCCAGCAATGAGAACCTGACCGCAACAGCCTTGTTTGAGGCTGCTGGTCCAGTGAAGATATGGGTAGACTAACTGGGAGCAGGAAGGCCTTTAGAATTGGTGGATCTTTAGTTTTCTCTGGTCCCAAGTTGGAATCAGGGACATGAAAAAAAAAAAAAAAAAAAAAAAAAAGAACAGGGACACTACTCAATTACTAATCAAGGCCTGGCTGACTGGGGCCCATTATTACAGAAGCCCCTGTTTAGCGTTCTAGACTGTGATTGGTCAGAGCGATCTGGCTCTGGCTGGCTTGCAGCAGGAGGTATTGTATTGTGGTTGAGCAAGGTAATTTGCTGGGCAGGCCATGCAGGTTGTCACTGCTGCCTCTGCAGAGTTTAGCACACTACCAAGTACCTCATAGGCCTCCTGTAACTATTAGCTGAGCTTTGAGAAAGTTTATCTGGATCTAGATAGAAAAGTTGCAAAGCTGCCATACCTGGAGAGAAAACCAGCCTCAAGTCATCCCGACCCCCTTCTATAAATGTCTGCTGCAGACTGAGGCAGCTGCTCCAGGGGGTGCAAGGATTGTCTGGTGATGCATTGAGGAACAGCATCTTTTTTTTTTTAACTTTTATTTTTATTTATTTATTAGAGACAGAGAGAGACAGGCAGCGAGTGAGAATGGGCACACCAGGGCCTCTAGCCACTGCAAACGAACTCCAGATGCATATGACACCATGTGCATCTGGCTTATGTGGGACCTGGAGAATCGAACCTGGGTACTTAGGCTTCGCAGGCAAATGCCTTAACCGCTAAGCCATCTCTCCAGTCTGAGGAACAGCATCTTGACTGCTCTAGCCTACGCTCAGAACTTTTCTCCACTTTGATTTCTCACCGGCCTTAAAGACCCCTTCCCTTCATGTACAGAGACTACTCTGCCCCATGTCTCCTTCCTCCAGCAGTCAGTTCTGGAAAAGCTGCATGTGACAAGATAGAAGGAGGAAGGGGACTAGAGTGAGGGGAGAAGAGATGGGGGAAGGGAAGGAAGCAAACATGAGCAAAAGATGATGACATATCTCTATAAATGAAGCCCCTTTTCTTTTCTTCTTTTCTTTCTTTTCTTTTCTGAGACAGAATATCACAATGTAGCCCTTGCTTGCCTGGAATTATGTAGCCTAGGCTGACCTCAGACTCAACAGTGGTCCTGTTGCCTCAGCCTCCCAAGTGCAGACACCCATTATTCTGTACACCAACTAAAAAAATTAGCTTCAAAAATATTGCAGGGGGTTGGGAGGTGGGTGGGAAAGAATGCCCACATGGTGGATTTCTCCCTCCCTCACCCTGTCCTCCCTTCACCCTGCAGGTTTTCACTCTGTTCCCTGGGATGGCTTGAGCTGCTGAACTCAAAGGAGCCTCTGCTTCGGCCTCCTGAGGAGCCGGGACTCTGGGCTCATACCATTGCTTACAGCTCTTGTCTGTCTGTCTGTTTGGTTGGTTGGTTGATTGGGTTTTTCTTTTTCTTTTTTTCTTTTCGAGGTAGGGTCTCGTGGGTTTTTCTTTTTCTTTTTTTCTTTTCGAGGTAGGGTCTCGCTCTAGCTCAGGCTGTCCTGGAAATCACTCTAGTGTCAGAGTGGCCTCGAACTCATGGTGATCCCCATACGTCTGCCTCTGGAGTGCTGGGACCCTAGGCTCACACCAGAGCACGAAGTTCTTGTCCCTCTTTTTACGAGCTGGCTATCTTTTCAGTTCGCTCATTACTTTAGAGCCCCGCCTTGCCCTTGATGTAGGTGACCCATAGTAGGGGTCTGTGTGACCTGCGTTAACTCTAGGCCCCACATTTGATTGGTTCCCTGGGATCTAGATTCAATAGATCACTAGCCTCGGGATTTTTTAAATTATTATTATTTTCTCGTATAACCTTCTTATGTTCCCCATCTCTCTTCCACTGAACCCTTTCTTCTTTCCACTCACTTCTCTTCTGTTTCGATATCTTTTCCCCCCATCATCTATCATCCATGTTGATGTGTTGATGGGTCCAATATTATGCAGGCAATGTGTGGGCAATGACAGCTGCAATAGCCCCTTCATGTGGGTAAAACAGCATGCCAAAGTGCTCTTCCCACCCTCTGGCTCTTACAGTCTTTCCGCTCTGCCTTCCACAACGTTCCCTGAAGTGGGTGCTGGAGATGTCTCACTTAGTGCTAAGCACTCAGAAGTTACTTATTCTCAGCACTTTGATGAATTTTGAGTCTCCCGGGTAGTCACCACCATCTGCAAAAAGAAGCTTCTCTCAGGCTGGAGAGATTGCTTAGTGGTTAAGGCGTTTGCCTGCAACACCAAAGGATCCCAGTTCGACTTTCCAGGACCCATGAAAGCCGGGGGCACTTGGAGTTTGTTTGCAGTGGCTAGAGGCCCTGGCACACTCTCTCTCTCTCTCTCTCTCTCTGCCTCTTTCTCTATCACAAATAAATACATAAATAAAATGTTTTAAAAAGTGTTAAAAAAAAAAAAGAAGCTTCTCTTACCAAAGGTGAGAGCAGCACTAATCTGTGGGTACAAGCAGAAATAGTTAGAGGGTAATTTGATGGCCACAACACATCATCAAAACACAGTAGCAGGGCTGGAGAGATGGCTTAGGGGTTAAGGCGCCTGCCTCCTAAGCCTAAGAACACTGGTTCCAATCTCCAGGTCCCACGTTTAGCCAGATGCAAAGTGATGCAAGAGCACACTGCCGCACTTGACCACAAGGGGGCGCACACATCTGGATTTCGTTCACAGCAGCTGAGACACTGCTGGCGCGCCATCTCTGTCTGTCTTCCTCTCCCTCTCTCTTTCTGTCTCTCTCTTCTGTCTCTCTCCAAAAAAGTAATTAAAAAATTTTAAAAACCCACAGTAGTAGCTCCCCACCCCACAGAGCTTATGACCTCAAATTTGACTAGGTGTACAGTGTCAGGTATGAACCCTCTCCCATGCAAATCCAATCTGAGCAGTCGGTTACCCCCGTCACAGACATGCCACAGTTGCACCAGTGGACACATCTTGCCTGGGTGGCCAGTTGTGTAGTTCTCAGGCTCTGCTGCTGGTTAAGACTGCTGATGACTTTTCTTACCCAGCAAACTTCCCAGCTCTTTAATCACACTATGACAGCTAGCAGGCAGGGAGGACGCTTCCAGGTCAGTGCTGGCTTGGTTTGGTCTCTCTCTAATCTTGCAACTGAAGCACATGCTGTCTTCAGCAATAGTGTTTTACTATCTAGTTTTGGTAGTCCGCCTCGGAGGCCTCAAGGGGCCTCCCGGGCCGGACTTTGGGATTTTACAACTTGCTACACCAAAGTCATACCTTGGTCAGTGTTGCCATCTAGAAGTGTGGTCACATGTAGTATGGTGCTCCAATCACCGCTACTTTCTGACAAAGGCTCACCAATAAGCATATATATATATATAAAATGTGTATAGTTCCGAGTCACACATTCTTCTGCAAAGGGGAGTCTGTGCTTGGGTCAGAAACTCACAGGACTCAGGGAGACGTGGAAGCAGGCTACAGGCAGCCGTGGCAGAGTGTGCAGGGGCTCGGGGCTGTCCTGTTCTCTGATGAAGCATCAACACCTGGCACACAGGAGTCACTTCACAAATGTTGATTGACTGACTGGCAGGGAGCACCACACGGTGACTGTGAAACGAGCAATGCCACGGAACGATTGCAGTCATTTTCAATGTGTGTTGATTTTTGTTACTTAATTTGCTCCACTGTCACAAGAACACATTAAATAAAAAGGCAAACAGCAGAGCCGAAGAATGAAAGAGGGCTCTGGAGAGGAGAAATGTCACCTCCCGGTGACACCCCACCGGGATGTGGAATCCACTTTCTAAGAAGCACAAAAAAATGCTTCCTCCAGTTCCCGGGCAACGATAAATTCCTGCATAGACTAAACTGAACCCTTGCACCCCAATTTTACAGTGACTCAGAATGGCGAAAGAAAACACTGCTTATAGCTGTCAACACTGTCTGTCGGTTGATCTGTACGTGGCCACCGTCTCCGTGATTGTGGCCTTCATTTCTCCCACATGAGTTTTCTTTTCCAGGGTTGGTGTTCGAAACCACATGGTCTCAGATCTGGAACTCACACTCCTAGCTTCCCCTTCACCCTATGGATGAATAAATAGGCAACAGAAAAGGGGAAGGCTCGTTCTGTCCACCAAAGCCCCCAGCTGCCTTGCCTCGTTCCTCAGGTTCCTCTGGGCTCACGGAGGGCCTGGACAATCCGCTCCGCTGACATCACACTGTGCCCAGGCTTCAGCAAGGGTGTCACCTCCAGCTCTGTCATCCATGAGAGGAAAGAACAGCTGCCCAGTGCCCTCCTTCTACCATCCTTAATTGGCTTGTAAACTGTTCTGAAGACCTAGCTGGCCTTCACAGAGCCTCACCCAGCCCTCCTGAGGAAGGCATTTTAGTCAGGGCCCCACAGACTTGCAAAGTCTTAAGTGGGTAATCATTGGCCACTTCACCCACTTTAACCCCCACAAGGGAACAGCTCAGCCTTCTTTTGCAAAATTTAAACCCATTCAAGTGAGCTCCCTGGCAACCTGCCCTTATTAGTAAACCCTGCCGCACGTAGGCCAGTTTTACAAACGTGTCTGTCTGGAGAAGTCACACTGGTGCTGACCCACAGGAAAACAGCCACTGCCCTGGCTCTCCAAGGTCTTCATTTGCAGCATGATTCTGTCTCTCCCCTCCAGGCTACTTACTGGACCTACTTTTTGTTTGTTTGTTTTTGTTTTTGTTTTTTTCGAGGTAGGGTGTCACTAGCTCAGGCTGACCTGGAATTAGTCTCAGGGTGGCATTGAACTCACACTGATCCTCCTACCGCTGCCTCCCAAATGCTGGGATTAAAGGCATGCGCCACCAAGCCCGGCTTGGTTGTTTGTTTGTTTTTAATATTTATTTTATTTATTTAACAGAGAGAAAGAGAGAGAGAGAGAGAGAAAGAGAATGAGCACACCAAGGTCTTCAGGCACTGCAAACGAACTCCAGACGCATGTACTACCTTGTGCAGCTGGCTTAACATGAGTCCTGGGGAATTGGACCTGGGTCCTTTGGCTTTGCAGGGAATGCCTTAAGGGTTAAGCCATCTCTCCAGCCCCCTACTGGGTTTTTGTCTGCCTCCCCAGCCAGGGATAAGGTGCTTCTCTTAAGGACCCTCTCTGGGGAGCAGGACAGAGGGAATCGTAGGCTTGCCCTGCTCTGCTAGGTCTGCATTGGCCAGTTTCGTTCCACGTCCCATCACGATGCCTTTGCTCTCACTCAGCTCAGCGCTCAGGCCAACTGAGAAAGTTTGAGGTCTGTGGCTGGGTACAGCACCCCAGTGTGTTTCCATTCAGAGTCCCATGGGGCCTCAGATGGCAGGAAGTGGGAAGCAGCAGGCTGAAGGTAGAAAGACTGGTGTGGTTTCAGCTTTGAGGGATTTCACGTCAAAGGTCATTTTCATCGGAACGGCTTTAGAATGCAAAGGACTGACAACCTAGGAGCTGGTGAGGAGGTTGAGGTTGAATGAGGCAGTGTTCACTGGAGCTGCTTCTTCTGGCATTCTGTTGGTACCCAGCCATGACTCTGCCTTTTCTTTCTTCCTTCCTTCCTTCTTTCCTTCCTTCCTTTCTTTCTTTCTTTCTTTCTTTCTTTCTTTCTTTCTTTCTTCTTTTTTGTTTTAAAATTTGAGAGAAGAGAGAGACAGACAGAGAGGAAGAGGCAGAGAGAGAGAGAGAATGGGTGTGCCAGCATCCTCTCAGCTGCTATGAACAAACTCCAGACGCGTGCGCCCCTTGTGGGCAAGCGTGGAATTGTGCCTTTGAGTCACTTTGTGTCTGGCTAAACGTGGGACCTGGAGATCAAATGGGTGTTCTTAGGCTTGGCAAACAGGCGCCTTAACTTCTAAGCCATCTCTCCAGCCTCCACCTTTTCCAACTGTGGCAGAATCACACCAGGGCATCAGACACAATGATGGGAAGGAGACTACTGCTCTGAGCGAGGCATGGATGCTCTTACAGCCACAATACTGAGCCAAGGAAAGAAGGCATGGCGAGAATGCCCTGTAAGTCCCATTTCTGTGCAACTGAAAAAAGCAAAAAAGCGAATCTATGACGTAAAGACCAGGATCGTGGTCACCTCTGGGAGAAGTCTACACATTATCTGGTTAGATACTGCCTAAATCTGCGTGCTTTATCAAACGTAAAATACACGTTCCTAGAGCAAAATACATAGAGGTGTCTGTTGTGTTTTCTTCTTCCCGAATGAACGACTAATTATGTCCTCATCCCCCCCCCCTTTTTTTTTCACTGTTGTATTTCACAAAAGATTTCAGGTGGCCAGGCACAGTGGCTCACGCCTTTAATCCCAGCACTCAGGAGGCAGAGGTAGGAGGATTGCCGGTGAGTTCAAGGCCACCTTGAGACTACAGAGTGAATTCCAGGTCAGTCTGAGCTAGAGTGAGACCCTATATTGAAAAAAAAAAAAAAAACAAGATTTCAGGTCACTCACAAAGGTGTCCAGTGTTGAGCTGTGCCTGTAAGTGAAGAAATCCTAGTGATGCTTAAATAGGGACAAGCATATTAGATGAAAGCAGATGTGAGGGGAAGCTGAACAGAGCTTCCAAATGGACAGTGTCATTTGGCATCCAAAAGCAGCATCCGGGCTGGAGAGATGGCTTAGTGGTTAAGGCGTATGCCTGTGAAACCTAAGGACTCAGGTTCGATTCTCCAGGTCCCACGTAAACCAGATGCACATGGTGGCACATACGTCTGGAGTTAGTTTGCAGTGGCTAGAGGCTCTGGCATGCCCATTCTCACTCTCTCTCTCTAATAAATAAATATAAATAAATCTTTTTTTTTTTTTTTAAAGCAGCATCCCGGTCTGGAGAAATGGCTCAGCAGTTAAAGGTGCTTGCTTGCAAAGCCTGATAGCCTGAGTTCAATTCCCCAGATGCATAAAGTGGAGCATACATCTGAAGTTCATTTGCAATGGAAGGAGGCCCTGGTGTGCCAATACACACATTCTTTCTCTCGCTCTCTCT
Source organism: Orientallactaga sibirica (assembly GCA_036365145.1). Lineage (NCBI taxonomy): Eukaryota > Metazoa > Chordata > Mammalia > Rodentia > Dipodidae > Orientallactaga > Orientallactaga sibirica. Next base: position 26,521,820 of record JAEOAD010000022.1, read on the forward strand.
TTCCATTTCTTTCTTCCTGTCTCTCTCAAATAACTAAATTTTTTGTAAAAATAATAATAATAATAATAATAACAACAAAAAATCAAAAAACCTGTGTCCTGAGAAATATTTCCTGTGTCATTTCAGAAAAAGGCAACTAGTGATCAAATCCCATTTATTTATTTATTTATTTGAGAATGAGAGACAATATATATATATATATATATATATATATATATATGTATGTATGTATGGAGAGAGAGAGAGAGAGAGAGAGATTGGGCATGTCAGGGCCTCCAGCCATTGCAAATGAACTCCAGATGCATGCACCACCTTGTGCATCTGGTTTACGTGGGTTCTGGGGAATCAAACCTGGGTCCTTAGGCTTTGCAGGCAAGCACCTTAACCACTAAGCCATCTCTCCAGCCCCCCCCCCCTTTTCTTTTTCTTTTTCTTTTTCTTTTTCTTTTTCTTTTTGGTTTTGTGAGGTAGGGTCTCACTCTAGCTCAGACTGACCTGGAATTCATTATGTAGTCTCAGGGTGACCTCGAACTCATGGTGATCCACCTACCTCTGCCTCCCAAGTGCTGGGATGAAAGGCATGCTCCACCACCCCCAGCTCCCTTTATTTAATTTTTTATTATTTTGTCAAATATCCCTTTTGGGATTCTGAACATCTGAATTCCTCCAGACATTTCTATACCAGCACCATGCCTGCTCCTGGCCCGGTGGTGTTTAGGGTAAGACAGTGTCCCCCCATCCCCAGCAGTCTCCTCTCCTGCCCCACATGACCGGACTGGAAACTACACACAATTTATTTTGCTACATGTGGTTTAGATTTATTTTCATGCCATACTCATGAGGGCTGGATTTCTGTCCTTTGGGGTGCCCGGCTTGCCATCCTTGCTTCTGGAACCCGGGCAGACATCATCTGCCCTTTCTCTTGACACCCGGCTAGTCTCTTTCCTGCCCAGGGCTCCGCAGAGGCCCCGTCCCTTCTTCGGCAGTCCCTCTGCGCTGGGCACTGGGCTCTGTCCATTTTGGTGGTTGGGTTAATGGAGTTTTCCATTTCCTGGCTCCAGTTTTTGAGTTAAATTCATATATTTCTCCAGTCACTAGGAGGCAGAAAATACAATGATCCTATAAAGCAAGAAATTCAAATAATTCCATCTTGTCCCACTTCTCCCCTGCACTGTCCTGTGTCCCGACTGCCCTGGAAAGGTGACGCTACTGGAAGGCGCAAATCCCTGAGCTGGCTTGTAATAGCTCAAACAATTGTCCCTGGTGTGCCCTTACCCCAAGCTGTGTGCCTTCTATGGAGAGAAAGGTTTGGGAGGGTCTAGAACCATCTCACTTGCAAGATGAGCCAGCCGTGTTGATCTGAAAGCCCATGTAGGCATCAAATAAATTTGGTTCAATTTCTAATGGTGTTCCCCATTAGGAACTGAGTTGTTTGGTTTGCTTTCAAAGACTTCTGAGTTCCTGCTATAAAAAGGAATTCACCAAGTAAGGAAGAAAAGCCTTTGATTGGTATTTCTGTCAGGCTGGCAGGGATTTGTAGACGCAGACACACAGATCTGGCCCCGCTGGAGATGATGTGAGGGAGCCATTTTGATTGTGTGGGAACCAGCAGATACTAATTGATGTGTTTGTTCACATTAGGCCAGTTGGCTCCTTTCTTTTCTTTCTTCTCTCAAACACACACACACACAGACACGCAGACACACACGCACACACACACACACACCTGCAAAAGTCCTGGTTTTGCTTTACAAGCTCGGACTTGAGGCAAGCCCCAGCTCCTGCCACTGCAGTACAGCCTGAGTGGCCTCTCGGCTCAGGATCCCACCCAGCACTTATGCTAATGTGGGCACATTATGGTAACAAGTACCTAATAATAGAGGGAAATTTAATTCCAACAGCAGCCGCTTCTCACTGGAGAAGAGCCATCCTCCTTCCAAGGACCAGAGCGGTTTATGAGGGTGGCAGAGAGCCAGCACACTTGCCTCCTGAATTTGGTTTCCTTCCCTTTATTCACGTCTATAATTGAGCCTTTGTAAGCGGAGGGATGTGTGTAAAAGAGCTAAATTTGGAGCTGATTTCATGAGGGTGAAGAGAGCTCCAAGGCCAGTTTTACCTTATGTTCATCGTGTCGACCAAGAAGACATTCTTGGCCCTGATCTAGGAGGGGAAAGAAAGAAGTTGAACTTGGCCATTTCTTCCATGACGACTAAGATGGTGTTGGAAGCATACTGGGAGGATGGAGGTGGGCAAGGGAGGACCAGTGAGCAGGAAAAAAAAAAAAGAAGGACCAGTGAGCAAGAAAAAAAAAAAAAAGAAGAAGAAGAAGAAGAAAAGAAGAAATTCACAGTTCCCTAAATCGGTTTGTAAACAGGCAAAGGGAGAAGATGAGTGTGTGTCTCTAGTGTGAGACTGCAGGTGGGAACGGCGGGGTGGCGGGGGGCCTCACCTGGAACAGTGCCAGCATCTGCCCCCCCAGCTGTGCTCAGTGCCCATGTGGTAGTTTGAATATATGTCCCCCAATATATACAGTGTTTTATTATTTTATAGTTTGCATCTGCAATCACCTTGCTAGAGGCAAGGTCACTGGGGGCCCGGTCTTAAGGTGTGGTGATGGTTTGAGAGTCCATTGTAAAGATATGCAAATGTGCCTAGCAGTAGTTCCTGAAGTGTGCTGTGTGACCTTTTGGCTGTAGTTTTGCTCTGTGTGCTGTGGTGGCTGGTTGGTTTTCTCTCTCTGCTTGGCCCTGTGGAGAGCAGGCCGCTTCTCTTGCCATTATGGAACTTCCCCTGGATCTGTAAGCTTCAATAAATAATATCCCTTCCTCCATAACTGTGCCTGGTCTGGAAGTTCATCTCAGCGAACCTGAAGCTGTCTGCTACAGCCCATCTTAGACATATTTCAACTGATAAGAGTCAGCCTTGCACCTTGGGCAACACGGCCAGATGAGGAGGCAAGCAGTTACGAGCAGGGGGCTGGATAAGCCCTCACTGATTCTACCAGCCTGGACCATGCATAGCACTCTGGCGAGGGGCGTTGTCCTTTGATTACCTGGGTCTATCGCTTCTCCATCAAAGACAGTGTTCACGTGGATTGACTCCTAAGGAGAGGAGAGACAGCTTCAAGCACCACTCTCTGCTCCTCCCCAGGCAAGGGCCTCATCCGTATCGCCCAGAAGCTCCCTGACCCTGATCTATATAACAGGCACTGGGCCAGTGCTTGGGAAACCACAGGGAACAAGGCAGGAACGGTTGTCTGCACAAAGCTTGCCATTGACACACAGTGCCAGTCACAAGATTGTAATGGGAGAGCTGGGCATGGTGGCACACGCCTTTAATCCCAGCACTCGGGAGGCCAAGGTAGGAGGATCGCCGAGGGTTTGAGGGCATCCTGAGACTACATAGTGAATTCCAGGTCTGCCTGGGACAAAGTGAGACCCTACCAGAAAAAAAAAAAAAAAAAAGAAGATTGTAACGGGAAAGATGTCAGAGGTCATGGTCATGGGACACAGGCAGGAGGGAGGGCCACAATTCAGCAAGACCTGGGTTTTAAGGAAGAATCCTGAGCAAATGACATGTCAGCTGTGTAAAAGCAAGAGTCAGAATGTCGTGCCACATGGATCAAGACTCATGCTGTCTTGGTTGATCACTGTCAGGCAGACAAGCAAAAGTGGGCAGTGGGCACAGGTGAATGAGTCCACAAGCGTTCCCACCATTGGCCCTGGCACATCAACCTGTCACTGGAGTCTTCTGATGCCTGCCCTTGTCCACTGCCAGTCCTAGCATAAGCCAAGTGGTTTCTAGGTTTTCCCGAAGCCCATCCCTACGTGATCTGTAATTTGCACTGTCCTCCAGATGGGAGCTCTGTGTAATGTACCTGTCCCCAACCCATGGACACCTCTTCACTCACACAATGCCCTCAGGAGTGCCAAAGCCAGGGTCTTTAACCTGTTCTAGATAAGTGAAAGGCTTGAGAGTTCAGTGGGCCTTTCACCAGCCAGTTTTCACCACGGGCAGGATCGCCTAGTCATTTCCCTATGGCTTCCCTGACACCAAAGACAGAAAATGGGAATTGCATAAATTTCATCCACTGAACCATCTAAACAGCTCCACTTTGTTCGTCATGGGGCTTTCCTCATTCATTTTGTAGCTCAACATGGTATATAGCTCTAAAGCCATCTTTGACTGGCATCTCCAAGGGAACTTTCCTTACCAGAGACCAGAGACTGCCTCTTCCTCCCACTTGTAGACTGACCCTGATATATAAGCACTGAATTTAAAGCCAAAACTCCCCTGCATTGCACCTAACCCCTCATGGAGCATAACTACCAAATTTGGGTTTGTTGGGTCATAACAAAGTTATTACAGGGAGGGCTGGGAAGGGATAAGTGAAGTCATGTTCAAGTTCCGTCCTTTCCCAGCAAGAACATCAGGTTTGATAAGAGAAAGAAGACAGTGAGATAGAGCCTTAACTCTCCAGCCCATATGGGCTTTATTTATTTAGTTAGTTTTTGAGGTAGGGTTTCATTCTAGTCCAGGCTGACCTGGAATTCACTATGTAGTCTCAGGGTGGCCTTGAATTCACAGTGATCCTCCTGCCTCTGCCTCCCAAGTGCTGGGATTAAAGGTGTGTGCCACCACGCCCGGCTTCATATGGGCTTTATATGTGTGGGATACTTGGCAGTTTTCAAACGATTTCCCTACACCTTTGTCTCGGGGCAAGGGTCTCCAATCCCAAGGACTCTAAAGACCAAAGAGGCCATGGGGTTCCCAGGGTCACAGGGTGTTGTGGCAAAGCCAAGCCCAGACCCGAAAAGTGTACTCTCTCTATCACACTTCTGCAAGGTGGCAGAAGAATGAAGAAAAATTAAATCCCATCAAAAGTGCCAGTTCTGGTCTTTCAGCCGCACTCCCTGAACGCACTCTGCTGGAGAGCTGGTGGAGATAATACACACCACTGCTCAATATTTATGAGACCCAGTGCCTCTGCAAATACATCAGCAGACATGTTCAGTGGAGGGAAGGAATTCCATCAGGAGCTCGCTGCATGCTAAGAGGGCCGGGGGCCAAACTGCATGAACCTCACAGAATGATAAACACCCCCATGAGGCCTGGGAATGGGCAGAAATGGGAATGCCACCACCCAGCCCCCAGGTCAAGGGTCAGTGGATAACCACACTCACCACCACCATATCTCCCTTCACGTTCTTCATGTCTGCAGGGAGAAAATGCAGGCAGAAGTGAAGCTTCTTGGATGCTAAATTGACCTTAAAATTCCACTCCCACCATGGGATTTCCCTAAAGAGGCTTAGAATTCAGTCTTATGGATATGGAAACAATTTTTTTTCTATCTGTAGATGTGTTTGTTGACAGCATTCCATTTTCTCAAAAATAAACAAGAAAAAATATACATACACATATATGCAATGCACACAATTTAATCTTTAAACCTCTTCTAGCTTGTTAATGCTAGACCTAGGAAATTAGTTCTCGAGTGGATTTAGAGATAGGAAAGAAAGATTGGGTTGATAATTTGTTCATAAAATAGTGATTTTTTTGTACATGTTCCTTGAACCTTTTTGACTGGGATTGGAGACTGTGAAATGTTTATGATTAAGATTCTCTTACTCCGTTTCATTAATAACCATTAGATTCAAATTTTGAGCCCTGCTGATATATGCTTTGTGCAAATCACATGTACCTGTGAGTGTGGCGACTAAAACAAGCATTTTTAGAAAATATTTTATTTTTATTTATTTATTTGAGAAAGAGAGAGAAAGGCAGATAGAGAGAATGGATGTGCCAGAGACTACACCCACTGCAAACAAACTACAGACAACATGCATCACCTTGTGCCTCTGGCTTATGTGGGTCCTGGGGAAACGAACCTGGGTCCTTTGGTTTTGCAGGCAAGTGCCTTAAGTGCTAAGCTATCCCTCTGGCCCCCAAAAAGCATTTTTTAAATAAACAGTTTTCAATTCTACATTCTATATCTTTCCCTAACCTGGAATGGCTTCAGGGTAAGAATTCGTGGCCAAGGTCAGAATGAGATACTTCCTCAGGCCTGGAGCACTCAGGTGGGACCCTGCTCAGTTTACCAATTAACTCATCAATGATCCAACCCATTATAGTCTGAGAAAAAAGTGTCCCATGCTTTTTGAGAAGAGACATATGTCCTCAGAGCACTAGCTGTCCTCAGGAGTGGTCACCCCCCTCTGTGGACAGCAGCCAGGAGATGTTGGCTGTGTGTAACACTTAGAAAGGTCTCTATTTAGGCTGGTTCCGTGGGGGAACAGGCACTTCAGCTGAGCTGCTTGGAGATGACCCCCAGGTAGACAACAGGTAGGACCAATGTGAGTGATCCCAGTGGGCCAAAGGCACTATGTCCCTGCTCGTTCTTGCTCCAGGACCATCTGCCCTCTGCTTCATTTCATTCACATCAATGCAGCTGAACACCCACCAAGACATGGTTGTGTTCCAAGTGGATCGGAGTTGGAGGCTTTATTATTATTATTATTTATTTTTTTTTTAATGTAGTACAACAGAGCAAAAAAAAAAAAAAAAAAAAAAGGCTGGAGACATGGCTTAGTGGTTAAGGCGCCTGCCTGCTAAGCTTAAGAACATCCTTTCAGTTCTCCAGGTCCCACATTTAGCCAGACATAAAGAGATGCAAGGGCACAATGCCACACTTGCCCACAAAGGGGGCACATGTATCTGGAGATCTAGAGTTTGTTCACAGAGGCTGAGAGGCTGCTAGCACACCCATTCTGTCTGTCTATCTCTCTCTCTCTCTGACTCTCTCAAAAAAAAAAAAAAAAAAACAGCAAGACAAAATACATACCTACTTTCTTCTTTGTCCTATGGGGAGGAAAAAAGAAAAAGATGAGTGTTAATTAACCTGAAAGCATTCTGCATGGGCATGCCACACACGGTAACACAGGGGTCTCTGGGCAACTGTGTTCCTAGGGATATGGGGGTTGGTTTGAAAATGAAACCTAGCATCTCTACAACCGATAGCCTTGACATAGGTTCTGGGAGTTGGATGAATCTGAAACGTCATAGAATTCCACGGAATACCAATGCTGAAGCCATGACCAGTCCATGGGGATAGCCAGCCCTATTCTTTTGGTCTCATTTTCATCCCCGGTAGCCAGGAGAGCAGAGGGCTTGGCTCACAGCAGGGAGGTTGGAGAGCTGGCAGTTGAATTAGGTTTTCTGAAGCATGACGAGCCAGACCAAAACTCTAAGACCCTTCCCCTGATAGCCTTGGATTGGATTATCCTGTGATTCTAATTTGCTATTTGGTAAATGTTGGCTGTCACATGATACGACGAACTCAGAGAAGCCAGGTCTAAGCCTGAATTTGTAGCCATCTTTTTAAAGCCAACTATGCTGGGAACAATATGTACAAATGTAAGTGGGAACATCCAGGTTCAAGGAAAATATTTAATATTGAGCTATAAATTGTATGCAGGTTGCAGTGTCCCTTAGATTGCTATAAGTCCTTTAAGAACTTCTACACAAATCCCATTTCAGGACAATTTTTGAAAACCAGACTATTTTTTTTAATTTTTTACATATTAGAGGCAGAGGAAGGGAAGCAGAGAGAGAGAGAGAGAGAGAGAGAGAGAGGGAAAATGGGCACGCCAGGGCCTCCAGCCACTGCAAACGAATTCCAGATACATGTGCCCCCTTGTGCTTCTGGCTAATGTGGGTCCTGGGGAATTGAACCAGGGGTCCTTAGGCTTCGCAGGCATGTGCCTTAACCACTAAGACATCTCTCCAGTCCCCCTTTTTTAAATTTTAGAAGCAGACTATTTTTTAAAGCCAATTTGTAAGTAGTCTAAGCAAAAATGTCTTTGTGCGTGTTTATACGTATGATGCGTGTGCATGTTCATGTGTGTGAGTACAATGTGTGTGAGCACAATGTGTGTGTGGAGGTCCTCATCCTCCACCTTTGGACAGGGTCTCTTGTTATTCACTGCTGTGTTCACCAGGATGGGTAGCGCACAAGCTTTGGTGTGGGGGGGTGTCTTTCCTCTGCTTCCTTTCTCCTCCTCGAGCTACTGTATCTGGTTTTACATGGATCCTAGGGATCTGAACTCAGGTGCTCAGACTTGTACAGCAAGCAGTCTACCCATGGAACTATTGGCCCAAGTGCTCTCCCTCACCAAAAATTTCTCTTTCAATTCCAGCCGATTTCTTACCTTGGTCAAGGTTGCCAACAGCAACAAACTTCCCCAATAAATATGACAAACTTCAATGCCTCTCTTTTTATTTTCTAAATTTATTTTCTTTAACTTATATTTGTGGAAAAACAGATTGAGAGAGAAAAAAAAGAGAGAGAATGAATGGGCATGTCAGGACCTCTTGCCTACAAATGAACTCCAGATGCATGTGCCACTTTGCACATCTGACTTTATGTGGGTACTAAGGAATCAAACCTGAGACCACAGGCTTTGCAAGCAAACACCTTTAACCACTGAGCCATCTCCCCAGCCCTCAATGCTTCTCTGTATGCTAATGCATTATACTTTTGCTCATAGGTCTTACATTATTTGACAGTTAATAATCTTCAAAATACCTTCAAACTGCTAGGTGCAGTGCTGCATGTCTTTAATCCCAGCACATGGCAGGCTGAGGAAGGAGGATTATCAAGAGTTCCAGGCCAGCCTGGGGCTACAGGGTGAGTTCCAGGTCACCCTGGGCTAGATTGAGACCCTACCTCGAAACAAACACACAAACAAAAATCTTCAAAAGATATATGTCTTATCACTCCCTTTTGCCACTAAGAAATCTTGAAACTCGGAGGTTCCAACAACCCGAGACATTTGGGCACATAGATAAGCTTGGAACCTTGAATCCTGAGTTCACACTGGGACTTAGCAATGAAGGATAATGCGATGAAATGAAAAGACACTGGCTGTGGAGACTGGAGCATTTGCTCTATGTCAGGAACTGTGCCAAGTGTTTGCCTTGTATTTGCTTATTTAACTGGTGATTTTACAAATAAGGAAATTCAAGTTTACAGAGGTTCTCACTTGCCAAAGTCAGATGCTCAGAAAAATGACAGAGCTCAAATCTGAACACAGGCTGTGACAGACTCCAAAGGCTCACAGTGATCACGCTCGGGTTGTAAGAGCAGCTGAAGATCAAACGTGGCTCTGGAGGAAGTCAGTGACATGGCACAAGTTGTCTTCATGAAAAGACTATGTGTGAGCAGTTGAGAATAAGGAGGCGAGAAACCTGTGTGTGTGTGTGTGTGTGTGTGTGTGTGTGTGGTATACCCTATTTCGATGAAATGGAAGATTAGAGTCACATGCAAAAGGACAAAGATAGTTTAGTGAAAAGCAAAGAAAAAAGAAAGCCCAGCAGAGTCACTGGAGCCAAGAGTTTAATTCCTTCACCTCTTTTTTCTGCAGTATCGAATTGTAACCCCTCCTGTAAATATCTACCAATGAGAGCACCTTATATTCTATTGCTACTCATATCAGGCCTTTTCATAAGCTTTAAACATATTTCATTTATTTATTCATTTGAGAGAGAGAGGAAGAGGTAGAGAGAAAGAGAGAATGGGCACACCAGGGCCTCTGGCCACTGCAAACAAACTCCAGACGCATGTGCCCCCTTGTGCATCTGGCTTACGTGAGTCCTGGAGAGTCAAACTGGGGTTCTTAGGCTTCGCAGGCAAATGCTTTAAACGCTAAGCCATTTCCCCAGCCCCTCAGAAGCTTTTGTCTGGGTAAGGTCACTGAAAACTTGACAGACCACGTTCACTAAGATCCTATCGGGGCCTGGATAAATTGTCAGAGAAAGCCACAAAGATGGTGACAAAGAGATAGACCAGGCCCAGAGGCAACTGCAGATCCTCTCTGACATTTCCTCTTCCCCCTTCGCTCTAGGCTCCCTGCCCTACACAGGAATCCTGAGACAAGTCCCAACCCACCAGCAACTTACCGAGGGTTCTTGTCGTTCCTGGTTTTGCAGCGACAGTGTCTGTGGAAAGCTTTGACCAACAGGACCATCAGGGACCCAAGGAGACCCAGAAGCAGGGCGGAGCCCAGAGTGATGATGAAAGGCACGTACCAGGCGGACACAGAGTACACATTTTCCCTGAGGATATGGTAGGTGATCCTGGGCTTGAAGGACAGGGCACAGGAGGGTGAATAGAGGGCGGAAGCATCCCCTGCCTCTCTCTGTTCCTGCTGTGTCAATTGAACATCTGTGTGCTTGTGGTACTTGCTGCCTCCAACCCTGCCTTATTTATAGTCTTTGCAAACATCCATGAGATGAAAACCCACACACACACAAAAAGGAGCTGAAAATCAGCTCCTGGTTTAATTTCATTCTATGTCTCTCTTCCCCTTAAAGCTAAAAAGTCCACTGGCTCTCTTCCTGCCATGACACAACATAATCCTGGATGAATATAGCCATCGTCTCTCACTGGGAAGGCAGGAGCCATGAACATTTTTTAACACCATGTAGGCTTTGCAGTATTCACTTGATACAGCAGGCACTGTTGGATGAGTGGGCTGTGATCACAGTGAAACCTCAAGTTCAATCTGCTTCCTGGTGCCAGAGACAGATAACAAACCATTTATGGGGATTTCAGGATTGGAGATGTCACAATTGGGTCATGCTGTAAGCCCCAAGAAAAGTGGCAGTTCCCTTACTCAGGAGAACCTACTAGCTCTTCTCACATGATAATTTAATTCCGTTTGTGTATGAACCACCCCCACCACCCCCACAAGCTCATGTGTTGAATGGCTTTATCCCTGGCCAATAGTACTGTTTTGGAGGAATTCCAGAAACTTTAAGAGAGACAATGGGTGCTCCAGGGTCTCCAGCCACTGTAAATGAACTCGAGATGCGTGTGCCACCTTGTACTGGGGAATCAAACCTGGGTGGTTCATTAGGCTTTGCAGGCAAGAGCCTTAATCACTAGACCATCTCTCCAGCCCAAATCTTTCCTCCTTCTAAGTTGTTCTGTCAGGCATTTTGGTCACAGTTATGCAAAAATAATTGACATGCAGGAAGGCTTCTGTCTGTACTCACTAGGCTCATATCAACCAGAGCCAAGGGGAGGTAAACATTACCAGTTACTGGCAAGACTCTGAGAAACGAAAGCTAGTCTCCTTCATTCCGCTGGCATGCTACCAATACAGAACTGCTAGCCTGGAGTGCAACTTTGACTAGGAAAAGGAAGAGGAGGGGGAAGAGGAAGAAGAGAAGAAGAGGAGGAGGAGGAGGAAAAGGGGGACAAAGGGAGAGGGACCTTGAGGGGCAGGAGAGATTATCCTCTTGTCAGACTCCAAGACTGTCCCTCCTCATTCATTCTGTTATGGCATCTGCTTGTTTTCTTCCCACTACTTACCACAATCTACAATTATTTTACTAATTAGTGTACTTATTTGTAATTTGTCTCCTCTTCTAGGTCAATGGCACTCAACCTTCAGTGCCCATCAGAAGTCCCTAGAAGCCTTATTAAAAACACAGACTGGGGCTGGAGAGATGGCTTAGTGGTTAAGGCACCTGCCTCTTAAGTCTAAGAATGCTGGTTCCAAACTCCAGCGGTTCCAATCTCCAGGTCCCACGTTTAGCCAGATGCAAAGTGAAGCAAGGGCACAATGCCACACTTGACCACAAGGGGGCGGACGCATCTGGATTTTGTTTGCACCAGCTGAGAGGCTGCTGGCAAGCCCATCTCTGTCTCCCTCTCTCTCTCTCTGTCTCTCTCAAAAAAATAATAATAATAATAATAATAATAATAATAATAATAAAGCACAGACTGAAGCCAGGTGTGGTGGTGCACACCTTTAATCCCAGCACTCGGGAGGCAGAGGCAGGAGGATCACCATGCGTTCGAGGGCACCCTGAGACTACATAGTGGGTCCTAGGTCAGCCTGAGCTGGAGTGAGACCCTACCTCGAAAAGCAAAGCAAAGCAAAACAAAACAAAACAAAAACAGCCTGAAAAAAAAACTTAAAAAAAAAAAGCGCTGAGGAAATGGCTTAGCAGTTAAGGCATTTGCTTGCAAAGCCTAAGGACCCTGGTTCAATTCCCCAAGACCCACGTAAGCCAGATACACAAAGGGGCACATGAGTCTGGAGTTCATTTGCAGTGGCTGGAGGTCCTGGCGTGCCCATTCTCTCTTTCTCTCTATCTGCCTCTCTCTCTCAAATAAATAGTAAAAGATTTCAAAAATACAATAAAAACCTTTAAAAAAAAACCCACAGCCTGCTTGGCCATGGCCGCAGAGTTTCTGATCTGATAGGAAGGAGGGAGAGAGTTGGGGACTGCAGGTTCTAACATCCTTCTCTGGACGTCACAGTGATGATCACGCTTGGATGAGCCATGGCTTTAGTGATCTGGAGTCACCCAAGATTCTGCATGTCTGACATATCTCCTGGTCATGTTGGTCTGGGGACCATAGTTTGAGAGGCTCTACCCTATACCATGAGCTCCACGAGGGCAAGAATCACCTTTAGCCTGCTCACTAAAGTGATTAGCATTGGCAAGCATTGCATTGATATGGGCAGATTCCATGAAGTGTTTTGGAGTAGAGGGTGGGGAACAGGGTACAGATTGACTCTTGAAAACAAGTGGAAAAGAACAAAGTGTAATGCCATACAGCTGTAATTCACCCCCAATTCGGGTCTGAGTCAGGAGGATTGAGTTCAAGGCAAGCCTACATAGTAAGATTCTGTCTCAAAAAAAAAAAAAAAAAAAAAGTGGGCTGGAGAGATGGCTTAGCGGTTAAGGCATTTGCCTGCAAAGCCAAAGGACCCCGGTTCAATTCTCCAGGACCCACATAAGCCAGATGCGCAAGGGGGTACATGCATCTGGAGTTCCTTTGCAGTGGCTGGATGTCCTGGCATGCCCATTCTCTCCCTCTCTTTCTCTCAAATAAATAAATAAATAAAATATTTTAAAAAATAAATGGAGATGAGAGCCTGGCAGCTGGCTACTGCTTTCACAGACCAGCGACTCGTAATGATTCTATGGACAAGCAGAGAAGCAGCTATGGAGGTAGTAACTGGCCGTGTGCCCACGAAAATTGGCTCTTGTGTCTTAAGCACCATAGGTGGTTGTTGTGGTTTGAATCTAAAACTGTTCCCCAAAGGCTCAAGCGTTGTGGGCATTTGAGTGGTGATTGGATCATTCATGGGTTAATTGACTAATGAATTTGTAGCTGAATAGATTTACTAGGATGTGGGCCCTGGCTGGAGGAGGTAGGTCACTGGGTCTTGTCTTGACCCTTTCTCTGTGTTTCTCTGCTTTCGTGCTACCATGAAGTCAGCAGTTCTGTTCCGACCCACCTCTTTCCTGATGCTCAGCCCTACCACAGGCCCATAGCAACAGAGCCAGCTGAGCATGGCCTGAAATCCCTGAGCTGAAACAATCTTTTTTTTTTTTTTTTTTTTTTTTTTGCAAAATATTTTATTTTTATTAATTTATTTGACAGAGAAAGAGGGGGAGAGAGAGAGAGAGGGAATGGGCACTCCAGGGCCTCCAGCCACTGCAAACAAACTCCAGACTCGTGTGCCCCTTTGTGTATCTGGCTAACGTGGGTCCTGGGGAATCGAACTGGGGTCCTTTGGCTTTGCAGGCAGATGCCTTAACCACTAAGCCATTCCTCCAGCCCCAATCTGTCTTTCTTGAAGCTGTTTGTCTCAAAGTGTTTTGTCACAGTGATGGCAAGTGTCTGATGTACCCCATATCCCTACATAGATACCCACTCTCCTTTGCCAGGATAGGAGATCAGCTCTCCATCATTAGCACTCCAGTCTAGCCAAATACCTCAACTCTCTGCGGTCATCCCACAATCCTAGTTACTGAGATCCACTGCTATCAATCAATCCCCAGGGCCTAGGGCTCAGGATTCCAGGACCCCAAACCGTTACCTGGGCAGTTGTGGTGATGATTGTGGTTGGGTGGGGAATCACTTTAATACTCAGGGTCACTGTCCCTGTTTCAACAAGGGCCTCAGGCTTCGTCCTACCAGACAGCAAGTTGTCATCAGTTATGTAGACAAGCAGTTTGTAGTCCCAGATCTTATCAAGGCCACCAGCATAGTCAAAGCCAGATGCGAGCAGCAGGCGAGTGACATTGGAGCCAGCATTGGGAGAAAAGGTGAAGTGACCATTGATGTTGCCTAAATGAGATTTAAAATGAGGGTGTTAGTCAAAGAAATAAAATGAGTACAAAATGGCTAGGGAAAAGAGTATAGTCAGTCAAGCTTGAGGGCTCAAATTTGGTCCCCAAAACCCACATTAAAAAAAAAATCTGGGAGCTGGAGACATGGCTTAGCAGTTAAGGCGCTTGCCTGTGAAACCTAAGAACACCCGATCGAATCTCCAGGTCCCATGCTTAGCCAGACACAAGTGACGCAAGCATGCAATGCCGTGCATGTCCACAAGGGGGTGCACGTGTCTGGAGTTCGTTCACAGCGGCTGAGAGGCCCTGGCACGCCCATTTTCTCTCTGCCTCTTCCTCTCTCTGTCTCTCTCTCAAATTAAAAAAAAAAATCTGGGCATAGTGGTACATGCTTCTAATCCCAGTGCTGGGGAGGTGGGCACAGGAAGATCCCTGGGACTGAGAGAGCCTGTCTTAAACAATGGGGATGATACCTGCGGCATGGCATCTGAGGCTGTCCTCTACCCTCCACACACATACACGTGTGCAAGCACATGAACATGCGCACAAGTACAAGACAAAGGTTTAGAAGAGAACCACATTTATTCTTTTCCTCCAACGTCTGTACTGTATTTCTTTTTAAAACTTTTAAAATAATTTATTTATTTGAGAGAAAGAGACAGAGAGAGAGAGGCAGAAAGGGAAAGAGAGGGAGAGAATGGGCACGCCAGGGCCCCAAGCCACTGCAAACGAACTCCAGACGCATGAGCCCCCTTGTGCATCTGGCTTACGTGGGTCCTGGAGAATCGAACCAGGATCCTTTGGATTTGCAGGCAAACACCTTAACTGCTAAGCCATCTCCCCAGCCCTGTACTGTATTTCTGATGTGCCAGACATGGATAGGTCAGAGATGTGTTCCAAACAAGGAGGAGGAGTGAAGGACCAGGGCATCCCTGCCTTAATGCCACTAAGTGGAGATTTCATCACTCTAGTGAGCGCCTCCTAGCTTACCAGCCAGCATTTAGTTTTTAGCGGCACGCGTAATTCATCAGACTGAGACCAATGAGTAAGCAGCAAGTAGGTAGAGCAGATCCTCTCCCTAGCAGTAGGTCAAGTTGACCTTGACCTTTCACGGAACCTGAATGATCACACTGGTGACTGATGTCCCTGAAGTCCCCCAAAGGAAGGTGCCTCATGGTTTCCGTAAGGAATACAGCCCCAGGTCCTTGTGGATTTGCCCTAGGTTCTCCCTCAATGCACACACATGCACACACAGCTCGTGGCTCAGGGATCCCAGGGGCATGAAGGTTGCCGGCCTGAGCATGGCTCTTGCACATCCTCCAGTGGCTCCAGACTCATTACTGACTGAAAACCAGTAAATGGAGCAGGAGATGATGCGATTTTTACTCCCTCAGCAGCCCAGTGCTCCGTAAAGGCCTCCCGTTCCAGTGTGGATTATTCCCATGGGCAGCCACCGCGCCCCCAGGCAGTGTCTGCCCCTGGGTTTTGTGACACAGCAGCTCAGCAGCTTCCTAGGGCTCTGCCAGGGCTCAGCAGGCGGCCAAAAGAGATTTTTCCCTCTTTAGCATGGAATTGCTCTGCTTGTTTGGGTTGAGATCTCAGGTCCCAGCACTTCATTAGATGAGCTATTTTGGTCTAATTTCCATTGAAGGGTGCTCTCTTCCCCCCACCCCTCTGCCCACAATGGTATATTTTTAAAAGAGAGAAAATGAATGGAGCAGAAGAGGAGTGCTGAGGACACGATTCAAAAGGCATTAATCTATTTAATCTATTCTTATCCTGAGAGAGGCCTGGGATTCTCTTCCCCCATGACAAGCTTTCAGGAAAAGAGATAGTGGAGGAATTGGGCTGAATTTTTTTTTTAATTGTACTCATTATTTTCTGGGAATTGGCGGGGTGGGGGGAAGGTATCTAATATAAGGAGATTCACTGTTCCCTGGTCCTTCAGATAAGTGTATGTGGTGGGGGAGACGGGTGCCTGGAAGGGCCTGGGGTGGCGGTATGGGGTGGACAGGTAATACAGAAGATATAGGAAGCACTGGGAAACGCAGAGACTCTTAGATTTCCCAGCCTCCCTTCCTCACGGAGAATATGCCTGTCTCACCCCCACACTGTGCCCAGATCCCTGTACGACCAGAACCTCCCTGAGAAGGCTGCGGGCGGGGTGCCCACACCATGTTGTACCTGCGCCGATGGAGTAGCGCAGAGACCTGGGGCTGGAATCAAGGTCAGTACACGTCAACTTGAAATTCTGAATGTTGGTGCCAACTCTCAGATCCACCGGGATGGCCAGGAAGTAAGAATTTGGGGAACATATTGGCTTTTCATCTCCTTTGGATTTGCAGGCAAACACCTTAACTGCTAAGCCATCTCCCCAGCCCTGTACTGTATTTCTGATGTGCCAGACATGGATAGGTCAGAGATGTGTTCCAAACAAGGAGGAGGAGTGAAGGACCAGGGCATCCCTGCCTTAATGCCACTAAGTGGAGATTTCATCACTCTAGTGAGCGCCCTAGCTTACCAGCCAGCATTTAGTTTTTAGCGCACGCGTAATTCATCAGACTGAGACCAATGAGTAAGCAGCAAGTAGGTAGAGCAGATCCCTCTCCCTAGCAGTAGGTCAAGTTGACCTTGACCTTTCACGGAACCTGAATGATCACACTGGTGACTGATGTCCCTGAAGTCCCCCAAAGGAAGGTGCCTCATGGTTTCCGTAAGGAATACAGCCCCAGGTCCTTGTGGATTTGCCCTAGGTTCTCCCTCAATGCACACACATGCACACACAGCTCGTGGCTCAGGGATCCCAGGGGCATGAAGGTTGCCGGCCTGAGCATGGCTCTTGCACATCCTCCAGTGGCTCCAGACTCATTACTGACTGAAAACCAGTAAATGGAGCAGGAGATGATGCGATTTTTACTCCCTCAGCAGCCCAGTGCTCCGTAAAGGCCTCCCGTTCCAGTGTGGATTATTCCCATGGGCAGCCACCGCGCCCCCAGGCAGTGTCTGCCCCTGGGTTTTGTGACACAGCAGCTCAGCAGCTTCCTAGGGCTCTGCCAGGGCTCAGCAGGCGGCCAAAAGAGATTTTTCCTCTTTAGCATGGAATTGCTCTGCTTGTTTGGGTTGAGATCTCAGGTCCCAGCACTTCATTAGATGAGCTATTTTGGTCTAATTTCCATTGAAGGGTGCTCTCTTCCCCCCACCCCTCTGCCCACAATGGTATATTTTTAAAAGAGAGAAAATGAATGGAGCAGAAGAGGAGTGCTGAGGACACGATTCAAAAGGCATTAATCTATTTAATCTATTCTTATCCTGAGAGAGGCCTGGGATTCTCTTCCCCATGACAAGCTTTCAGGAAAAGAGATAGTGGAGGAATTGGGCTGAATTTTTTTTTAATTGTACTCATTATTTTCTGGGAATTGGCGGGGTGGGGGAAGGTATCTAATATAAGGAGATTCACTGTTCCCTGGTCCTTCAGATAAGTGTATGTGGTGGGGGGAGACGGGTGCCTGGAAGGGCCTGGGGTGGCGGTATGGGGTGGACAGGTAATACAGAAGATATAGGAAGCACTGGGAAACGCAGAGACTCTTAGATTTCCCAGCCTCCCTTCCTCACGGAGAATATGCCTGTCTCACCCCCACACTGTGCCCAGATCCCTGTACGACCAGAACCTCCCTGAGAAGGCTGCGGGCGGGGTGCCCACACCATGTTGTACCTGCGCCGATGGAGTAGCGCAGAGACCTGGGGCTGGAATCAAGGTCAGTACACGTCAACTTGAAATTCTGAATGTTGGTGCCAACTCTCAGATCCACCGGGATGGCCAGGAAGTAAGAATTTGGGGAACATATTGGCTTTTCATCGTTTTCTCCCACGATGTTCACAGTGACCTAGAGCAGCGAGAATATGGTTATTCTTTTCTTTTAATTGTTTACTTATTTGCAAGGAGAGGGAGAGAGAGGGAGAGAGAGAGAGAGAGAATGAGTGTGCCAGGGCCTCCAGACACTGCAGACGAACTCCAAATACATATGCCATTATGTACATCTGGCTTGTTGGGTCCTGGGGAATTGAACCTGGGTCATTAGGCTTTGTAAGAAGGTGTCTAAACTGCTGGGCCATATCTCCAACCCTGGTTATTATTTTTTTTTAATTTATTTGAGAGAGAGAGAGGCACAGAGAGAGGGAGTATGGGCACACCAGGGCCCCATTCCATTGAAATGAACTCCAGATGCATGCCTTACGTTGTACATCTGGCTTTATATGGATTCTGGGGAATTGAACCCAGGTCATTAGGCTTTGCAAACAAGTGCTTTATCTGCTGAGCCATCTCTTCAGCCTGAGAAGATGGATATTCTTTTTAAAAAATATTTTTATTTATTTGCAAACAGAGAGA
This sequence comes from Orientallactaga sibirica, assembly GCA_036365145.1. Taxonomy (NCBI): domain Eukaryota; kingdom Metazoa; phylum Chordata; class Mammalia; order Rodentia; family Dipodidae; genus Orientallactaga; species Orientallactaga sibirica. The sequence goes on from JAEOAD010000022.1 coordinate 26,540,364, forward strand.
GAGAGAGAGAGAGAGAGGAGAATGGGTGTACCAGAGCCTCTAGCCACTGCAAAGGAACTCCAAATGCATGTGCCACATTGTGCGTCTGGCTTATGTGGGTCCTGGGAAATAGAACCTGGGTTGTTAGACTTTGCAGCAAGCACCTCAACTGCTAAGCAGCCACTAGCTTGTTGTTGTTGTTGTTACTATGTGTATGCATGTGCATATGTGTGTCGGTATATGTAGTATATGGAGACATTCATACACACCCACCAATACACACACAATACCAATGCACCTTGACCCATAGGCTCCCCCAAAGATGATGTTTGAGTTCTTTCCACAATGGCTGTGGACTTATAGGGATCCTGTGAATGTCCATATCCACCGCTTCTTGTGAAATGGAAATTTAGTCTCTAACTTTAGTATACACAGCAATGATTGTTTTGTTTTGTTTTGGTTTTTGGTTTTGCTCCAGGCTGACCTGGAATTCACTATGTAGTCTCAGAGCGGCCTTGAACTCACAGCGATCCCCCTACCCCTGCCTCCCAAGTGCTGGGATTAAAGGCATGCACCACCACACCCGCCCAGCTACCAGCCATGATTTTTTTAACCTGACCCCATTTTCTTGGGTTCACTTGGAGTCCCAGGAGGGCAGGGCCTTGGTGCTTTCTTTCATGTTCCCCGGCTGATTTGAATATGCAGTGAACTCCAGCTAGTATCTAAAGCAGAAGGAAGCATAGATGAAAAGCACGGGAGCCTGGTGAAGCCGGGACCTCATCTCAGCCTGGGCTGTTGGCACCTCCTTGAGGCCCGGAGCTGACCTTCCACAAGCAGAGCCAGCCTGCTCTCTTTCATCGCTGCCTTTCAGGCCTGAATTGGCAGAGAGACTGGGATGCCTGCCAGCACAGAATCCCAGAATGTCAGCTCTGAAAGGCACTTATGTGATCATTTACTTCATCACCCTTTTTAAAGGCTTATGAATTTTGAGTCATATTCATTTTACTTTTGAAACTCGGGGGTTTCAGCTATTTCTGAGCCTGGGAATAAATTGAAATGTTCATCTAGTTAGCTCCCAAAGTGTCCATTCATTCTCCTCACAAAAAGAGAGAGAGAGAGAGAGGGAAGGAGAAAAAAAGCAACTTAACAAAAACTGCAATTATCTCCAGCTTTCCTTGGCCAGCAACGCCGAGCCTCACACATCACAGAAAACATCATCTCATTAATTCAGAGCAAGCCACCAGAGAAACTCAACTATTTGACCATTGGTTTATCATGTAACTGTCCAGAGAAACAGAGACACACAGAAAAACCTTGCTCAGACCGTTTCATAAAATTGGGAGCAAAGTTGAAAAATGATCTTGTCCTGACTCCAAGCCAGACCTGTCCACATCCCACAGGGCTGCCTGCTGCTAGCCAAGAGTCCATTTGCCCCACATCTTTTCACTTTCTTAGTGAACCTTTGTGACCATTGTGTGGCCCACAGATAATCTTACCCACTGTCCCTATGGGGACCCTTGTGGGCGACTCAGCAGCCGAGGCAGGTGTGGGAAGCATGGTGGGATTCAGGCTCTTGCACACTGCTCACTGAAGTTAGCAGTGCACAAGTCTCAAAACAGACTGTTGCAACAGCATAGAATGGATGAGGGTCCCTCAAAGGTCCATGTGTCAAAGGGTTGGTCCCCAGGGTGGAACTATTAGAAAGTAGCAGAACCAGGGGCTGGAGAGATGGCTTAGTGGTTAAGGCACTTGCCTGCAAAGCCTAAGGACCCAGGTTCGATTCCCCAGGACCCAAGTAAGCCAAGTACAGAGGGTGGCACATGTGTCTGGAGTTGATTTGCAACTGACTAGAGGCTCTAGCACGCCCATTCTCTCTCTCTGCCTCCCACCCCTCTCTCAAACAAGTAAATAAATAAATAAACAAAATTTTCAAAACAAAAGAAAAGAAAGTAGCAGAAACGGGGGAGCTGGGGCATTGTGAGAAGTCCTTAGGTCATTAAGGACATCTTTCTAAGGGGATTATGGGACCCTGACTCATCTCTCTCTGTTTCCGGCTCTGGATATTGAACATTGTCTAAAACAAATGCTCTCAACATGATGTGTCCCCATCACCAGAGACCCAGGTAAGTGGGGCTGCCTAATCAAAGACTTGATTTTCCAGAACCGTGAGCCACATGAAACCTTTCTTGGCTTCATAAGTGGCCTGTGTTGGGGATTTTGTGATCATGGCACAAAGCTAGATTTCCTGGCTGGGATGTGTGAGGTGGGGAAGAAACTGCTCTCCAGGAAGGGATGTGCAACTACAAAGCCACGCCCAACTTGTAGCAGTGGGCTGCTCACCACCAGCCAGGGTGAAGGCAAGCAAGATTTAAAGGGCCGCAGGAGGAACATTGTCCCACAAATTGGTTTATCAGTCTCAGCACTTGGCCAGCCACCCACAAATATGGCCTCAGGTAAAGAAAGATGTGAATCCTCATGTCTGGGGCACCACTACTCATTTCTTTCTTTTTTAAAATATATTTTATTTATTTATTTGAGAGAGAGAGAATGGGCACGCCAGGGCCTTCAGCCACTGCAAACAAACTCCAGACGCATGCACCCCCTTGTGCATCTGGTTTACGTGGGTCCTGGAACCAGATCCTTTGTCTTTGTAGGCAAACGCCTTAACCGCTAAGCCATCTCTCCAGCCCCCACCACTACTCATTTCTGTTCCTGCCCTTGTCTTGCTATAGCCACAGCCCAGAGGTGCCAGGAGGACCTTGAGTCTACCAGCTGGGTGACTGTGCAGAGATCCAGCCGTCGCACTCACCGTGACTGAGCTCGTGTCCTCGCCGTTGGTGGCCTGGATTCTGAGAATGTACGTGGAGGTGGTTTCATGGTCTGCTTTTGTTATGAGCTGGAGTTCTCCTGTTTTGGGATTAATCCAGAACAGGTTTGGGTACTGGCGGCTGGCCCCTCCCCTGGAGATGGAGTACACCACGCTGCTCTGGGGGAAATCTGCATCTACAGCTCGTACCTGACCGACCCGGGTTCGAGCTGGGGGGAAAAACACACATGATGATCAGTCACGGAGGTGGGGTGATGGGGGACAGATAACCTCACTGCCACTGAGGACTTTTGGAGGCCTCCTTGCCGTTCAAAGTCTATGTTTTAAAATATTTTTTATTTGGGCTGGAGAGATGGCTTAGTGGTTGGGGCACTTGTCTGTAAAGGCTAAGGACCCAGGTTCGATTCCCCAGTACCCCGTAAAGCCAGGTGCACAAAGTGAAGCATGCACCTGGAGTTTGTCTGCAGCAGCTAGAGGCTCTGGTGTGCCCATTTTCTCCTCTTTGCCCCCCGCCCCGCTTGCAAATAAATAAAAAAAATTGCAAGGAGAGAGAAAAAGAGAGAGAAAGAAAGAAAATGGGTGCTCCAGGACCTCTTGTCACTACAAACAAACTCCAGGTGCATCACTTTCTGCATCTGGCTTTATGTAGGAACTGGGGAATTGAACCTGGGCCACCAAGCTTTGCCAGCAACTTCCTTTAACCTGTGAGCCATATCTCCAGCCTAAAGTCTACGTTTTATATTTTCAATTCTATCAATGTCAAATAATGTGAATGAGCACCCATTAGGTAACTGGGCCTGTGAGCCAAGCATGCTGCAAGTATGAAAGCAATTCATGCCAGGAGTGGTGGCGCACGCCTTTAATCCCAGCACTCAAGAGGCAGAGGTAGGTGGATTGCTGTAAGTCTGAGGCCACCCTGAGACTACATAGAGAATTCCAGGACAGCCTGAGCTGAGGTAGTGAGCAAGACACTACCTCAAAAAATAAATAAATAAAAAAGCAATTCATGCTTTATAGGAACCCCAGGACAGTTGGTTGCCCCGTAAACAGTCCACCCATCTTTTAGCAGCAGTATTATCTAAAAATCTCATGTTTTTCAATTTTTATGTAATAAGTATGAATTGTTCTTATAAACGAGATGGAGAAAACATTCTTTATTTGAGGCAGAGTCTTAGTCTAGCCTATTCTAACCTGGTACTCATGCCGTAGCCTGGGCTGACATTGAATTCACTGCTGGGTAGCATTTTTAAAGAATGTAGTGGTTAAGGAGAGAATCTGCAAAGCTTAAGGACCCAGATTCTACTCCCCAGGACCCACATAAGCCAGATACACAAGGTGGAACATGCATCTGGAGTTTATTTGCAGTGGCTAGAGACCCTGGCACACCCATTTTCTCTGTCTGCCCCCCTCTCTCTCAAATAAATACACAAAAATAAAATCTTTTTAAAAAGGATGTAGCAACTGATGATTATAGAGTGTAGATTTTTAAATTCCATTCCATGGTTTTCTTAATTTGCAAATGTTACCTGGGCTGCTGGAGTTGTAGCTTACTTGTTTTATAGTTCTTTATCCAGGGCAGAAACTTTCTCATTCAGTGCTATAGCTAGAACCAAGTATGTGACCCCAGAGCATGTATCCAAAGTGAATTATAGTAAGATCTGTGAATTTATAAAATGCCTAGCCTTATTGAATAGTCTTACTCACTGGGTGAGGTATAAAGAATTAAAAGCATTTCCTTTGAACTGTATTTTTGTGTTTTATTTGGAAACTTAATGCCAGAGTGGGGACTATCATGGGGGAGGGAATGGAGAGGAGATCATCATAGAGGGCTGTTCTGTTTTTGACATGGTTAAGTTTTTAAGTGTAGAAGAAGCTTCCAGAATCTCAAGTTCCTGGGGTGAGGGAGGGTCTAGTACATTGCAGAGTTCATGCTAGGTTACACTGGAGGGCTAACACACCCTACCTTCAAGTCAGGGTGGGGACAAGCTGAGGGGTGGGTTATCTTTTCTTTTCTGTGTCTTTATCTTTCTTTCTTTTTATATTTTGCCTTTTGTTTTTGAGATAGGGACTCAAGCAGCCCAGGCTGGTCTTGTTCTTGTGATATACCTGAGGCTGGTCTTGAACCTTGATCCTCCTGCCTCCACCTTTTGAGTGCTGGGGTTATAGGTAATGTAATCTGATAACATCAGTGAAAGTTGTTTCTTTAAATTTTTTAAAATTTATTTGTAAGGAGAGAGAGAGAGAGAGAGAGAGAGAGAGAGAGAGAGATAGACACACTAGGGCCTCTTACCATGGCAAACCAACTCCAGGTGCATGCACCACTTTGTGCATCTGTCTTTACATGAGTACTGGGGAATCTGAACCCAGGCCTTTAGGCTTTGCAAACAAGAGCTTTGAACCACTGAGCCATCTCTCTAGCCTAAGAATCTTTTCTTACTGGGGGAATATCCCACAAAAATAAGTGTTTAAAGGGCAGAAAAGAAGACTTCTAATAAATCCAAGGAGAAAAGAAAGAAAATGTCTTTATCTTGTTTTTAAATGAAGGAATTAGAAAAACGGGAAACTTTCCCCATGTTTTTAAATTTTAATTCTCTGAATGAGCTGGTTAAAAATTACAGTGCAGGAAATAAAGACATGGTTTGGTGAGTAAAACATTGGCTGCAAAAGTGTAAAGAGCTGAGCTCAGATCTCTAGGCACCCACATAAAATGCTGGACGTGGTGGTGTATGCCTTGATTCCTGGAGCTGGGAAGGTGGAGACCAGGAATCTCTGGGCTCACTGCTGAGCTAACTCGGCGAGTCCTACCCTCAGTGAGAAGCCCTGTCTCCAAGAAAAAAGTAGAGAGCAACTGAAGAAGACCCCTGATGCTGACCTCTAGCTTCCACATGCACATTCGTGTTCCAATACATGTGAACATGCACAGAAATACATGCATGCATACACGCACAAATACACATGCAAAAAGATAAATGCAGACCAAAAGAAAACTTAGGCTACATGTATATATTATTCCCACCAAGCTGCCCTGAAAGCACTACGCTTAACGTTCATATTCACATATTAATGTTACTCTCACTTCTGGTTAGAGAAGCTTCTCTTATCAGATGGCAATGACCACTGGGATGACCCAAAAGGCAACATAGTGCTGAGAAGAAGGGATGGAGGAGTGCCCAGCACTAAAACATCTCTGTCACACCCTCCAAGGCTCAGGGGACAGATAGAATGGAAGAGCCAAAGGAAGGATACGACTCCTTACAATGCCACTGTCCAGACAGAAATTGACCTTGATATCCATGACCTTGCAGTGCCTAGCAATACCTTTGCAAGACCCCAATAATAGAAGAAAAAGATGATGACATCAAATTAAAAGAGACTAATGGAGAGAGGGAAGGGATATGATGGAGATTGGAGTTCTAAAGGGGTATGGGGGCAGGGGAGGGAAATATCATGCATTTTTTTGTATGTAAGTATAGAAATTGTCAATAAAAAATAATAATAAAAAAGAAAACTTAGGCTACAAAATGGAGGACTAACAGAATCATGCTCACAGATGAGGAAGCAATCACGGGGTTCAGAGAAATGTAGTTTTTTAAAAAATATTTTATTTGGACTGGAGAGATGGCTTAGTGGTTAAGATGTTTGCCTACAAAGCCAAAGGATCCTGGTTCAATTCTCCAGGACCCATGTAAGCCAGATGCACAAGGGGCGCACACATCTGGAGTTTGTTTGCAGTGGTGGAGGCCCTGGTGCACCCATTCACTCCCCCACCCCTCTCTCTCTGCTTTTCTCTCTCTCTCTCTCAAATAAGTAAATAAATAAAATACATTTTAAAAAGAAAAATATTTTATTTATTTATTTATTTGAAAGAGAGAAAGAAAGAGGCAGATAGAGCAAGGGAGAATAGGTGCACCAGGGCCTCCAGCCATTACAAAAGAAATCCAGCCACTGAAAACAAACTCCAGACACATGCGCCACCTTGTGCATCTGGCTTACATGGGTCCTGGAGAATCAAACCTGGGTCCTTAGACTTTGCAGGCAAGTGCTTTAACTGCTGAGCCATCACTCCAGCCCAAATGTAGTTTTGTCAACAGTTTTCAAAATCCAAATTTCACCTAAAGGGCTCCAGAGAGGCAAGGACAATTTAAAAGTGGGAAGGGGCACAACAAAGTTTTAAAAAATTATTTTATTTTATTATTTTATTTATTTATTTGAGAGAGAGAGAGACAGAGAGAGAGAAGAGAGAGAGGGAGAGAGAGAGAGAGAGAGAGAGAATGGGTATGCCAGGACTTCTAGGCACCACAAACAAACTCCAGACACATGCACCACCTTATGCATCTAGCTTATGTGGGTACTGGGAAATCAAACCTGGGTCCTTAGGCTTTGCAGGCAAGCACCTTAACCGCTAAGTCATGTCTCCAGCCCCAACAAATAGTTTTGAGCCTTTGTGAAACCCCACTGGGGGCTCTAGCAGGAACTGCCCCTCCACAAAGAGAGAGCATTTGGGTACCACCTGGGAAGAGCCCGTGGTTTGGGTCTTGGCTCTCACCTACCTGGTCTCATTTCTGACACGTTAAACACGTAGGAAGGTCTATCAAAGATGAGAGGAAATTCATTTTCCGGGATTGTCAGGAGAGTCACATAGATGTTATCTAAAAATGGAAGTTGAAACCACAGTCCTTACTCATCATTTGTTTAATGAAAAGCAGCTTCTGAGAGTGCAAGCTTTGGGCTGCAAGAGAAGACCTTTCTAGAAGCTTAGCTGCTTGCCTCTGATAAACATGTTCAAGTCATCGTGGAACCTTGAGGAGACAGTGTAAGCCAAGCCTTGCAAGGATGGAGTGAGTGTAGTAGGATACTGTAGAATGGGAGAATGGTGACAGTGTAGAATGTGGGTGCCGTGTGGAATGGGGAACACTTCTTGGCATGTGCAAAAATACCAAGGTATAAAATTGTATGATTCTGTCAGGGCAACTACAAGCTGTTTGATCTGGTTTGAGCAAAGGAAGAGAGGAGGGGAGGAGAGGGGAGGGGAGGCGTGGGAGCTGCAGCTAGGGACTTAAGCAGCACCAAGATGATTATGGTCTTTGCATGCCAAGCCCAAGAGTTTGAACTTGAACTTGACAACTGCAGGACATACTTGAGGAAGTGATATGGTGGCATTTGTATTTCGTGACAAATCGCTGTCAGAAATGGGGAAGCTGCACTGGAAAGGAGCAAGGCAGAGAAACCCTTCAGACACCCAAGTGTTTGGATTCAGCCAAAAAGGGGAGGCGCGTGTCGGAGCCCTGTTCGTGGGACCGGGAAACCCTGTCTACAACCTAGAACTGCCTAGCACAGGTTAGTCATTGATACTCAAGAAAGATGCCACGTGACATAAGTCAAGAGGATACTTGCTTTTGTAGTAAGGAGGGGCAGCATCTTGCACCTGGATGACCACAGTGTACTTATTGCCAGCTGCTAGATTACTCGGATTTTCATAATCTAGATCACCGATCAACTAGGTCAAAACAGAGACATTAGATTATACAGGATTTAAAAAAACCCTATTATTGAACTGACAACGATGTTTTCATACAGTTAGTGGATATGTAAATTGCCACAATCCCTTTTCAATATTTTATTTATTTATTTATTTGAGAGAGGCAGATAAAAGAGAGAGAATGGGCACATCAGGGCCTCTAGCCACTGCAAATGAACTCCAGATGCATGTGCTACCTTGTGCATCTGGCTCTACATGGGTCCTGGGGAATCGAACTTGGGTCCTTTGCCTTTGCAGGCAGATACCTTAACTGCTAAGCCATCTCTCCAGCCCCCATCCACAATCCTTTCAAAAAGCATTTTTCCTGCATCTGAGGAGCTTTTCTTTTTGAGGCAAACCCAGAAGACTGGCCTTTTTTTTTGTGTGTGTGTGTGTGAGAGAGAGAATTGGTGCGGTAGGGCCTCCAGCTGCTATAATTGAACTCCAGACACATGTGCTACCTTGTGTGCACGTGTGACCTTGCATGCTTGCATCACCTTGTGCATCTGCCTTACCTGGGATCTGAAGAGTAGAACATGGGCCCTTAGGCTTCAAAGGCAAGTTCCTTAACTACTAAGCCATCTTTCCAGCCCAATCTGAGGAGTTTTGAGGCATCATGACCATATCTTTTGGGCATGGCTAGAGAACTTATTCAGAAGAATGTAACAAAGAATCCATGAACAAAGATCTCCACTTAGTACTATTGCCCAACAAGATAGCCTAATGATTTCAGATTAGCACAATACTGAACCTTTTATGCACAAATATGTACTTATGTACTTATGGATATGTGTACAGATACATAACACACACTCATAGGAAAGACAAAAAAAGAAATGAATCAAATACTGACATTGCTTATTTCTGCATGGTGATGCTCTTCTGTGTTTTCTATATTGTCTTTAGTAGATAGGAATTAATTTGCCAAACAGTGAAAAATAGGGATTAGGAGCTGGAGAGATGGCTTAGCCGTGAAGGCGCTTGCCCGCGAAGCCTAAGGACCCATGTTCGACTCTCCAGATCCCATGTAAGCCAGATGCACAAAGGTGAGGCAAGTGCAAGGTCGCACATGCTCACTAGGTGGCACAAGTGTCTAGAGTTTGATTGCAGTGGCTGAGGTCCTGGAGCACCAATTCTCTCTTTTCTCTCTAAAATAAAAACTAAATAAATCAAAATAGGAATTAATGTTACATGACTCTAAGACTCTCTTGGGGATGAAGAGGATGTGGATAAAAGATGGATCAAGAGGTGGACAAGGGGAAGGATGGTGGCCAACTTCTCTTTCTCAAGATCTTCCCTCTGTGCAAACTCCCCCAAGACCCACCCACTTACGTCTGACCTTCCTTTTTGCCCTCCTTCCCATAACCCTTCAGTAAGCCAAGGCCTCACGGGGGCTTGCTGAGCCCGACCTTTCCACCTCTGCCTTGGCCTCTGTCTGTGCTCCCTACAGTCTTGCCCTCTTTGGGATCCCTAGAGTTCTGTGACGTGAACTGTCACCATACACTCATGCCCAGACCCTGCTTTCTCATCCTTGGACCTCATTTGAGAAGCAAGCACTCAAATGAACAAAAAAGCCCATGCTCAGAGGGCACTAATGCATCTGTGACGGCACACTAAACAGGCACGCAAGCGCGAGCCATGCACAGCATCCAAGTCCTTAGCATCCCCAGCACAGCTATGCGTAATGAACGAGCCGGGAGCCTGGGTAAAATAAAAGGCAGATGGGAGCACAGAGCTGCTATTAAGTTTGTCAGTTACAGGGGCTCTGAGAGGGAGGGGATACCTTACAAATTTCTCTCTGTGGGGCTGCAAAAGCACTGTGGATGGTGGACCAGCTTCCCCCGTGCCCTTTTAATGATGCAATGACCATAAAACTGACCACAATTCTCCCAGAGCCAGCTGGATCCTGTAAAACTCGGTGGCTGCTCCCCACTCCAGATGGCATGGTGAAGTGGAATTTGTTGTTCGGGGCTTCGCTGTCGTCATCGAAGCAGAACTTGTTCAGGTCCAGGAGCAACGTCCCATTGGCGGCTCTTTCACTCACCATAATGCTGGCAAAAAAAAAAAAAAAAGACACAACTTAAATATTTTCCCTCAAATGGCAACTGAGCCCTCTTCACCTAAACCCTGTGCTCAACACTTCCGCTTCGTTTTCTATTTGAAGGAAGTCCTTGGTCATCATGGTGCCCTCCTCACTGGACGCCTCTTCTGCACTGATCTCCTTCATAGTATTTTTTTTTATTTGAGATTGAGGGGGTGGGGAGAGAGAATGGGTGCTCCAGGGCCTCCAGCCAATGCAAATGAACTCCATGTGCCTCTGTGCATCTAGCTTACATGGGTCCTGGGGAATCATACCTGGGTCCTTTGGCTTTGCAGGCAAACTCCTTCACTGCTAAGCCATCTCTCCAGCCCCTCAATAATAGTTTGCCTCAGCCAAACTTTTTACAAAAATGGTTTGTGGTTGCCATAAGAATATGACTGGAAGACCTTCAGTCATGGAACTGCCATGCTCTGAGACCTACCACTGGGCTTGCAGTGCTCTGTGGCAGACACACTAGGGCAGGCTAAGGCTCATTCTTTCCTCTGATCTCTGGCCCTAGGACTCCTGATGCTCCAGCCATGACGCATGGCAGTCTACAACATCTTATCCACTTTCTCTCCCTTCTCCCCACACTTGCACCACAGTCTGCTGGCTCCCCCAGTCTCCCCCAGTCCTCTCCTTATTTATGAGAAGAAGTATTCCCCTAGTAAAAGCCTTGTACATCCCATCCTGTCTTGGCATCTGGTTCTCGGCGCACCCAGACTAACGTGTGTAAAGGCTTCAAATTCTTTGGAATGTTCCCTGTAATCAAAGTTGCCCCTTTGATGCTCAATGGCCTCAATGCCTCTTCATGGCAGCTAAAATGACTACAGGGCCAAGCACCCTTGAGGCAAAGGATGGTGTTGGGATGCTGAGGATAACTGGGTCTGCTTGCTGAGTGAACGCAGGTGAGCCTGAGTCTCCACAAGGCCTTACTGGCAATGAGAACATCCGTGTTGCAGTAAGCCTGGGGTTGGTGTTCTTCACGGCACAGTGGTGTGGTTTTCGTCATAAGTACTTAAACTAGGTACCACTTATTATACATTAACTCTGTTATGTTAACTAACTATTGCTATGCCGTAGCTTGGGCTCTAAAAGTGGTCTCTAGAGAGATTTGTGCTGTCGTCATTTTACAGGAGCATCTAGGGTGGCATGGAGGGGTTTCAAGGCTTGTCCAAGAGTTAACAGCTCCAGACACGATGCTCTGTGATCTGTGCTGGGGTCGTGGTAAACTTTAAGTTCCATCGATGACTATCCAGGCCAGAATCTGAGCTTTGCTATAACTCTGCAGACCCAAAGAATCAAGGAATCAAGGACTCTGAAGCCAGACACTTCAGTCTCCAAAAGACACCTTATTTTGCTCCTTGGGGCTGTGTGGCTTGTCCATGGTGTGTGTGTGTGTGTGTGCCCTTTGCCGCATTTGCAGTCTTGGCACATCCCTTCATTTTTCTGACATTTGGTAGTTGTCCCACAAAAGATGTTACTTGGAAAGCTACTCCCCCTTCATTCATCAGTCCCTGCCTTCCAAGTGAAACTGGTGTCCCCGCTTCCAAGCCATTTGACCATGGGGCACTCACTCCCCGTGTAAAGATGAGCCTGGAGGCTTTCTGAATCAGCCAGCTGTTTTCTGCCTCTCGCTCTCCAACAGCTTGCAAAGCCCATTGGGGCCCTGGGCTCGTTCATCACTAACCTGGGCAAGCCACGGGGCCTGTAGTGCAAAGAGGCGGGAGACAGAAGGGACTCACCTCCTCCAGGTGGCCCTGTCTCATTCACCCACAGCCACGCAGCTTCCAACTACCTCAGAGTTACTCTTTTTCTTTTTTATTTTAGTTTTTCTTTTATTTGAGAGAGAGAAAGGGTCAGAGAGGGGGGGGCGGAGACAATGGCCTCACCAGGGCCTCCAGCCACTGCAAATGAACTCCACACACATGCGCCACCATGTGCATCTGGCTTACATAGGCACTGGGGAACAGAACCCAGCTCCTTAGGCGTCACCGGCAAACTGTATGTAATGTATGCTGGAGTCCAGACTGTTTACTCTTCAGCCTGCTCACAGAAACTTCAAAAACTTCAGTAGTCCAGCATGAAAGATAGAGGCTGTGGTAGCGCCAGTTCTGTTGTCATACAGTTTTGTTTTGCCTTGATTTTTCCATGGTTGGGATGGAGAGGTCAGGCCTCCTCAGCACCACAGGTCCAGAATGTTCAGCAGTCATGGGTCATGGGGCACCCACAGGCTGAGTGCTTAGAGTGAAGACTTTCCACTTCAGGGAGTCACAGGAAGGTGCTCTTCCACGACCCTGCTGGGAGTCACCCTCACTGGAAAAGCCTGGAAGCTCAACCTGAGCGTTGTTTAAAATTAGCTTCAGTAATAAATACAATTAGGATAGTTACTGACTTAGCGCTTGGACTTCAGGGCTAATTTGGAGAGAAGATCAAGCGCTGGCCTGGAGAGCCCAGGGCATTTGAAATGTGATTTCTCCAGCTAATATGGAACACAGTTGGCGAACTGTCCTTCCACCACCCCAGGGGCCTCTGACCCACAGAGGGAACCAGAATATGCAGTGAACAGAGACTCACCAAAAAGAGAAAAGAGACAAGAAGCTTGAGACAGTCCTTACCCCTCAGGACAAGGGAACAAAGAGCCAGACGGTTTAGATCTGAGGACAGTCCAGAAAGAGGAATTTCCAACAATGCACTGGGACTACCCAGGAGAGCAGGCAGAGATATAGATTTTCAAGGAAAATGATGCTAAAATCTCCATTCTATCTCTAGGGCCCAGACTTCTCTTAACAGAAGGTGAACTCAACTCATGCATGTAATGATATGTAAGTCACATTCCTAACTGTTAGATCACAGACTACAGATGCTCTTGCTGTAAGAGGTCACATGCTGCCCAGGGCCAGAAGCTCAGTGGGCAAGCCCAGCCCCTTGCTGTCTAAGCAAAGGCAACCTTGACTTATAACGCTGCTCCCTTATCTAGTGCCTACGTGACTCTTAGCACACAGTGTTCACTAAGCCTGCCTTCTCAGCTTGCAGAACCTTCCTCTCCACCCCTAGAAACGTAAGAGTACAAAATTCTTTTCTTCCTGGATCTGAAATCTACCCCCGTCTCTCTTTCACATCCTCTCTCTCCCTTCTTCTTCCTTCCCCTCCCCTCCCCCACTCCTCTTCCCCTCCCCCTCTCAGGAGCCCATCATGTTTCTGGTGACATGATGCTGATAACTCTCCTAATAAGGATCGAAGCTGAAGGGCAATTCATCTCGGCGCCTTCCATTCAAACCCCCGTGCTTTTTTCTCCCCTATGAGTGGCCCCCTTTCCTACTCCTCTGAGAGAGAGCAAAGGGCGGGAATACTTAGGCTGGGAGGGGGAACCTGCCAATGGTCTAGCCTGTGACTAGGTTGGCTAGGGTCTCAGCAGGCACCAAAGATAATTCCAGGGTATTTAGTAAAGAGAGGAGTACAAAGGGGCACATGGAATGGTCCAAGTCCTCAGGGTTAAATAACAGTAGAACATTATTACTACCCAGAGATCCAAAGGAGCCAGTAGAGGAAGAACTTCCTGAAACTGGAACCCAGAGACAGGGTGCGCTGTGTGAAGAGGGCTGCTGTGTAGGGACTGAGTCCTTCAGAGGGTCAAGGAGCACAGCCAGGTAACAGGAGGGAAGCTAGTGGATAAATTCCCTTACTTTACTCTCTCTCTCTTTCTTTTTACCCCAGACCCCTCCACTGGCCAACAGAAGTCACATACCCTCTCCTTGTCCCAACAAAATACCTGTCAAAAATGAGTTTGAGGGTGGAAGGGTTTGTTTCAGCTTACAGTTTCAGATCACAGTTCATCGTGGCAGGGAAGACGCGGCCACAGGAGCTGGTCACATTCAGTGCGACAGCGAGGAAGGAGAGCAGAATGACGAACATTAGTGCTCAGCTATCTCTCTCGTCTTTGTGCAGCCCGGGACCCCAGCCCATGGAAAGTTGCCAATCACAGTTAAAGTGGGTCTTCCCACCTGAGTTAACCTAATCAAGAGAGTCCCTCACACACATGCACAGAGGCTAACCTCCTCTACGTAAAAGCTCACAGGTAATGAACGATTCCAGGTCCTGTCAAGTTGACCATCTGTATAAACCACCCTAAGCTGGAGAGCAAAAGAAGGTGTTATGGAAGGTGGTCTCAGCAGTGTCTCATGACACAATGTCCAGGTTCTTTGTGTCTCAAACAATGAATTGAGCAAAACACAAAGCAGTGATGGTGAAAGTATAGACTTATTAAAAGTGAGAGTAGGAGCTGGAGAGATGGCTTAGCAGTTAAGCGCTTGCCTGTGAAGCCCAAGGACCCCAGTTCAAGGCTCAGTTCTCTGGTACCCATGTTCGTCATATGCGCAAAGTAGCACATGAATCCAGAGTTCATTTGCAGTGGCTGGAGGCTCTGGTGTGCCCATTCTCTCTTTCTCTCACTCTGCCTCCTTCTCTCTCTGTCGTTCTCACATAAATAAAAACCAACAAAAAAATTTTTTTAAGTGAGAGTAAAATCTAGAATTCATTCCACAGAATGGAAGAGGGCTAGAGCAAGCGTGTAGTACCACAGTCTCCCATCTCCCCTGAGGCTTTTTTGTTTGTT
The DNA here is from genome assembly GCA_036365145.1 of Orientallactaga sibirica. Classification (NCBI taxonomy): domain Eukaryota; kingdom Metazoa; phylum Chordata; class Mammalia; order Rodentia; family Dipodidae; genus Orientallactaga; species Orientallactaga sibirica. Next base: position 26,555,383 of record JAEOAD010000022.1, read on the forward strand.
TGAGTGGTTTTCCGAGGTGAGGGTCTCACTCTAGCCCAGACTGACCTGGAATTTACTACGTCATCTCAGGGTGGCCTTGAACCCACAATGACCCTCCTACCTCTGCATCCTGAGTGCTGGGATTAAAGACATGTGCCACCATGCCCAGGAGAGAGAAAGAGAGAGAGAGAGAGAAACAGAAAGAGAGAATGAGTGAGTCAAAGCCTCTAGGGGCTGCAAACAAACTACAGATACTTGTGCCACTTTGTGCATCTGGCTTCACGTGGGTACTGGGGAATCGAACTTAGGTCATCAGGCTTTACAGGCAAGCACTTTAACCACTGACCCATCTCTCCAGCCCTCTCCTGGGGCTTTTTTTAAACCGAGGTCATCTTTTATTTAAATGATAATACTGTTGTATACACATGAGAATAAGCCCTTTCAAACATTAAGATATATTTTCCCTCAGTAATTTCCCAATAACTTTGTTAGGAAATAATTTCAGGAACAATCTATTTTTTGATATGGGGAATTATTAACAACATCTTTAAAAATCTGGTTTTATAAAGAAAGGAATGGTAAAGAGTTTGACATGGAATTGAATGTATTTAAATGCAAACACATAGAAAATGTAACTTGTCTTAAAAGGAGAGGGTACAAAGTAACATTTAAGGTTAAATATATACTGAACTGAGAAAAATTCAGTGAAGATACTAGAACAAGATGAAGGATATGACAGATATGCTGAGTAAAGCCAGGTCATTGGGACCCTTGAAAATTATTTTTCTTTTCTTTTTTTAAATTTTTTTTATTGATCTCCTGAGGCTTTTAACCAAAGGTCAGGGAGGAGTTCTCTGAAGGGATGGACCCTTCTTTGGCTGTGACAGGCGACTGATTTTCTTTGTTTTCTGGAGGGAATTTGTACAGTCCTTAGAGTAGTCAGGGGCAGTCCAAGTGATGGCCTCTCTTGGTTGCCAGACCCACAGTTAATTGCAGTCATGTGTGTCTGACCCTATCTACCTGCCTCAGAGGCGGTGGGAACCTGTACAGGTCAGCCTCCTGTAGTATAGGTCGGGATGGATAGTGGATTTGATGGATATATACAGAACCTACTCAAAGCTACACAGATCCTCTAGCCCTATGCAGTCACATCAATGGGAAGACATTCACAAATATAGCAAAGAGACTTCCACAGCTGTGGCTTACCACAGTCTTTGTCTAGCGACCTTTGTCTTTTGCACAGACATACTATGTATTGAGTCTGTGTCCAGAGTCACCTAGATCAAACTTGCAAAAAAAAAAAAACCCGTTCAAGATAATTCCAGAAGTGAGACCTGCCCTGATTGAAACCTTACTCCAGATGTGGGGCACTCTGTCCATAGAGTCATTGATGAGAGGCTTCCCACCCTTCAAAGTGTCCCTTTCAAACTTTACAAAAAAACAAAAAGGGCTGGAGAGATGGCTTAGTGGTTAAGGAGCCTGCCTGCCAAGCCTAAGAATGCCCTTTTGATTCTCCAGGTCCCACGTTTAGCCAAATACGTGATGCAAGGGTGCAATGCCGAGCTTGCCGATAAGGGGGCGCACACATATGGAATGCATTCACAGCCGCTGAAATGGCCCTGGTGCGCCCATTCTCTCTCTCTTTGCCTCTTTCTATCGCTCTCTGTTTTTCTCTGTCCCTTGCTCTCTCTCAAAAAAACAAAAACAAAAACAGAAGCCAGGCATCATGGCACACGCCTTTAATCCCAGCACTCAGGAGGCAGAGGTAGGAGGATCACCTTGAGTTCAAGGCCACCCTGAGACTACAGAGTGAATTCCAGGTGAGCCTGAGCTTGAGTGAGACCCTACCTCAAAACAACAACAACAACAAAACAACCAACCAAACAAACAAACAAAAAATAGAAGTTGACAACTGGCAAGGAAACCACAGAGCTGAAGCTAATGTGGAAAAATTCCTAATCTTGTGGATTTTATTTTTTTAATTTACTTTTTTTATTTTAGAGAGAGAGAGAGAGAGAGAGAGAGAATTGGCACACCAGGGCCTCAGCCACTACAGTCGAACTCCAGATGCTTGAACCTCCTAGTAGGCATATGCACCTTGTGCTTGCCTCACCTTTGTGTGTCTGGCTTATATGGGATCTGGAGAGTAGAACCTGGGTCCTTAGGCTTCACAGACAAGTGCCTTAATCACTAAGCCATCTCTCTAGCCCTCTTGTGGCTTTTAAAAATATTTATTTATTTATTTTAGCAAGGGAAAGAGAGAAAGAGAAGCAGAAGAAGATGAGATAGAGAGAGGGTCAGAGAGAGAATGGGCATGCCAGGACATACTAGCCACTGCAAATGAACTCCAGACACATGTGCCACCTTGTGCATCTGGCTTTACATGGGTAATAGGGAATTGAACCTGGGTCCTTGGGCTTTGCCAGCAAGTGCCTTAACTGTTAAGTCATATCTCGAGCCCTCTTGTGGCTTTTGACAAAACAAATACAAAAAGGCATAGTAGGGGTTAGGAAGATGGTCAGTAGTTAAAAATGCTTGCTTGTAAAGCGTGCAGGCCTAGGTTCAATTCCCAAGCCACTCACATATGCTGGGGACACACAAAAAAGTTATGCATACATCTGGTGTTTGTTTGTAGGAACAAGAGGCCCTGGCATACCCCACCCATCACACATGTGCAATAAATAAATAATTTTTTTTTTTTTTTGTTTTCTGAGGTAGGGTCTCACTCTAGCTCAGGCTGACCTGGAATCCACTCTGTAGTCTCAGGGTGGCCTCAAACTCGTGGAGATCCTCCTACCTCTGCCTCCCGAGTGCTGGGATTGAAGGCGTGCACCACCACACCCGGCAATAAAATTTTTTTTTTAAATTTAAAAGACAGTGTGGTAGTGTGATTCAGGTGTCCCTCATAAACTTAGGTGTTTTGAATGCTAGGTTCCCAGCTGATGGAGATTTGGGAATTAATGCCTCCTGGAGGCAGCGTATTGTTGGGGGCGGGCTTATGGGTGTTATAGCCAGTCCCCCTTGGCAGTGTTTGGCACACTCTCCTGTTGCTTTTGTCCACCTTATATTGGCCAGGGGGTGATGTCCACCCTTTGCTCATGCCATCATTTTCCCCTGCCATCATGGAGCTTCCCCTTGAGTCTATAAGCCAAAATAAACCCATTATTCCCACAAGCTGTTCTTGGTCAGGTGATTTCTGCCAGCAATATGAACCTGACTGCAACAGTAAAGTTGGTACCAAGAGTGGCGTTGCTGCTGGACACCTGACTATGTGGCTTTGGCCTTTTGGAGCTGATTTGCAAGAGGAATGTGGAAGGATTTGAAACCTTGGCCTAAGAGACAGTGCAGTGCTGTAAGTACAGCTTGATGGACTATTCTGGTCAGAGTTGAAAGACCTGAATGCAGTAAGAACTATGGACTGTGAAGTTTGGCTTGTGAGGGTGAGAAAGAGTTTTGCTTGGACTGGGCTAGAAGCAGTTTGTGTGAGAGGATTGCTGTTATGGTCATGTCCTGAGAAGTTGTGCAGGGTTGCATTGCATAGAAATGAACTGGTATGAGCAGAGGATATGGCACAGAAAAAAAAATCTTTGGGTGAAACTGCTGCCCATTCAGCTGCAATTGAGAGATTACAACCTATTGAGATTGGGCCAGATGACCTGCACTGGGGCAACAGGAAGAATGTAGACTCTTTTTAAGGGGCCTGAGTGCTCAAGGAGTGTCTTGTTCTTCAAAGTCTGCTTTATTCCCCCTGGATTAACAAATTGGCACCCTACCTGGTATTATGGAGTATAAGAAATGGGAAGAGAAAGTCATTGAATTTGCACCATGGTCTTGTGTTTTGGAAATGGCCATGGGCAGTGTGAAGCACTGATTGCCTGCATGGAGACCTGATGGAGTTGTGAGGATGAACCATGGGTTGCAGTGGAGACCCATGCCAAGACCATGAGATGGCTGCCAAAGAGAGCTGCTGGCCTCCAGAAGTTTTTCAGGACTGTGAGTAGCCTAGCTGGAGGGGCAGAATTGGAACTCCAGAGACTTGTCACTGGTTAGAATTATCTGGACTTGGAGATTTGTCACTGACTAGAGTTGTTGGACTTAGAACTACAGAGTTTGATGTTTGCCCTTTTTAAATCTTGGTTGAATATTTCTTTGGTATGCCCCAATACCATCTTTTGCAGTGTGCATGTTTATTCTATGCCATTATTTTTTTTTTTTTTTTTTTGGTATTATGGCTCAGTTAAAAGACTTTGGATTATGGGGATGTTTAAGTATCATTAGGATTGATAAAATATGGGGACTTTTAAAGTTGGACTAAATGCATTGCATTTTACATCATGGATGGTTATCAGTTTATGGGGGTCAGTGGCAGAATGTGGTGGCTTGATTCAGGTGTCCCCCATAAACTTAGGTGTTCTTTCTGAATGCTAGGTTCCCAGCTGATGGAGATTTGGGAATTGACACCTCCTGGAGGGTTTGCTGTTACATTCATGTCCTGAGAGCTTGTGCAAGGTTGAAATGTATAGAACTGGACCACTGTGAGCAGAGGGATACGGCACAGAAAAAATGAAATCTTTGGGTGAAACTGCTGCCAGTTCAGCTGCAATTATATGAGTGATTATAACCTTTGAGATTGGGAAACAGGAAGAATTCAGACTCTTTTGAAGGAGCCTGAATACTGAAGAAGTGTCCTGTTCTTCAAAGTCTGCTTTATTCCCCCCTGGATCAACAAATTGGCACCCTACCTGGTATTGAAGATTATAAAAAATGCAGGAAAGAGAGGGTCATTGAGTTTGCAATGCAGGCTGTTCTTGGTCAGGTGATTTCTGCCAGCAATATGAACCTGACTGCAACAGTAAAGTTGGTACCAAGAGTGGCGTTGCTGCTGGACACCTGACTATGTGGCTTTGGCCTTTTGGAGCTGATTTGCAAGAGGAATGTGGAAGGATTTGAAACCTTGGCTGTGCAGTGCTGTAAGTACAGCTTGATGGACTACTCTGGTCAGAGTTGAAAGACCTGAATGCAGTAAGAACTATGGACTGTGAAGTTTGGCTTGTGAGGGTGAGAAAGAGCTTTGCTTGGACTGGGCTTAAAGCAGTTTGTGTGAGAGGATTGCTATTATGGTCGTGTCCTGAGAAGTTGTGCAGCATTGCATTGCATAGAAATGAACTAGTATGAGAAGAGGGATATGGCCTAGAGAAAAAAAAAAAAAATCTTTGGGTGAAACTGCTGCCTGTTCAGCTGCAATTGAGAGATTACAATTATTGAGATTGGGCCAGCTGACCTGCATTGGAACAATGGGAAGAATGTGGACTCTTTTTAAGGGGCCTGAGTGCTCAGGAGTGTCATGTTCTTCAAAGTCTGCTTTATTCCCCCCGGATCAACAAATTGGCACCCTACCTGGTATGACAGAGTATAAGAAATGGAGGAAAGAGTCACTGAGTTTGCAATGAGGTCTTGTGTTTTGGAAATGGCCATGGGCAGTGTGAAGCACTGGATGCCTGCATGGAGACCTGATGGAGTCATGAGGATGAACCGCGGGTTGCAGTGGAGACCCAGTGGCGACGCCCAGACCATGAGACGGCTGCCAAAGAGAGCTGCTGGCCTCGGCAGAAGTTTTCTAGGACTGGTGAGTAGCCTAACTGGAGGGCCAGAATTGGAACTCCAGAGACTTGTCACTGGTTAGAATTACTGGACCTGGAGATTTGTCACTGACTAGAATTGTTGGACTTAGAGCTACAGAGTTTGATGTTTGCCCTGTTTAAATCTTGTGTTGGTTGAATATTTCTTTGCTATGCCCAGTGCCATCTTTGCAGAGTGAATGTTTATTCTGTGCCTTTTTTTTTTTTTTTTTTTTGGTATTATGGCTCAGTTAAAAGACTTTGGATTATGGGGATGTTTAAGTATCATTAGGATTGATAAATATATGGGGACATTTAAAGTTGGACTAAATGCATTGCATTTTACATCATGGATGGTTATCAGTTTGTGGGGGCCAGGGTCAGAATGTGGTGGTTTGATTCAGGTGTCCTCCATAAACTTAGGTGTTCTGAATGCTAGGTTCCCAGCTGATGGAGATTTGGGAATTGACACCTCCTGGAGGCAGTTGGGGGCGGACTTATGGGTGTTATAGCCAGCTTCCCCTTGCCAGTGTTTGGCACACTCTCCTGCTATTGTCCACCTTATGTTGGCCAGGGGGTGATGTCCACCCTCTGCTCATGCCATCGTTTTCCCCTGCCATCATGGAGCTTCCCTAGAGTCTATAAGCCAAAATAAGCCCTTTTCCCCCACAAGCTGTTCTTGGTTGGGTGATTTCTGCCCGCAATGGGAACCTGATTGCAACACACAGTAAGTAACCCAGAATCAAAAAAGATTTTAATACTGCAAATCAATTGTAAATAAATCAAACTATACAAGTCAAAATGCACAAAACAACTCACATCCCGCTTGATTCCACATGGTCCCTTTTGTTTATGTGCAATTAAGTCATGTAACGTGAATTAGAGGCTTGGTTTTGTTTGATGCAAGGGCTTGGTTTGATTTATTCATATTACCCCTTGTAGATTTCTTTGGGAGCTTCTGGTTACTAACCCTAACTCCCAAGCATCTATTACAACTGCTAATGGGCAGCGCCGTCTTGCCACAGGTGGTAATAAATAAAGAAAAAAGTACAGTCCAGGGAGGACCGAACGGGTCCTGTGGTGCTTCTCGCCGACAGCAAACTAAAAATTCTTAACAGAGTAAAACCCAGAGAATGGAATGAAAAGGGAGGAAAAGGAAAGGAGGAAGGAAAGGTGCTGATGAAAAGAGAACTATCAACAAAATTGGGCAGTGCAGGGCTGGAGAGCTGGCTCAGCAGTTAAGGTGCTTGCCTGCAATGTCTAAGGACCCATGTTTGACTCGCCACATCCCACATAAGCCAGATGCACAAGGTGATGCAAGTGTGCAAGGTCACATGTGTGCATTAGATGACACATGCATCTGGAGATTGATTGCACTGACTGGACGCCCTGGCACACCAATTCTCTTTCTCTCCCTGTCTCTCTCTCTCTCTCTCTCATAATTTTTTAAAAAAATATTGGCTGTTCAAATCTACTTGTTATAGTGAGTCATTTCCCCAAATATCCTTATTTCTTCAAATCCAGACAAAAGTACAGCAGTCACCAAGAGGTCGAGGGTCACCCAAGAGGGAACAAGTTTCAAACAGGGCTACCTGAAGGTGAGCTTTCTGCACGTAGCAGGGTGGTCATTGACGTCCTCCACACTGAAGGTTATCTGCATACGGTTCTCCTGACCCCCAAAGGGTTTGTCCTTCACCAGAACTTCCAGAGATATGGTGGGGTTCTGCCTTAGTTCACTTGCATCTCGGTCTAGCCTCTGGGCCACTTGGATTGCCCCAGTCACTAAAAAGGTAAGGATTCGAACATGACTGTTGGCAGAGAAACAGAGAGTAAAGTAAAAGGGAAATTTGGAGAACATGGGACAAGGCCATTCTAATACCAGAACTGGCATAGGTGGAGAATACCCCCTATACAAATATCTTTTGTTGTTGTTGTTGTTGGACTCATGGGAATTCCTGTATTTGACATTAGCAATTTTTACCCTAGAATTCCCTCAACTTTAGGATTGAGTCCTTGTCCAAAGTTGACCAAATTTGTAATTAGCTGACTCGAATGACCCACTGGGTCCTCGTATTGGAGATTTCATAGCTGAGAAACACACTTTAGAGAAGTGGGGCCAGCAGTGGAGCTACAGGTCCAAGGGCGGGATGCTGGCTGCAGAGGCTCCTGCTGCAGTTCTCACTCATAACCTTCCCATGCCCTGATTAGCGGACTTTTTCCGGTGTCATGCCTCTTCGTTCTTTGTTTCTCATGCTTAGTTTGGTTGGATTCATTTCTGTTATTTGGAACCAGGGTCTTAATTAAAATGCTCATAAAAAAAAAAGAGGATGCTGGAGAGATGGCATAGGGGTTAAGGTGCCTGCCTGCCAAGCCTAAGAACACCCATTTAATTCCCCAGGTCCCACGTTTAGCCAAGGTGCAGGGGCGCAATGCTGCACTTTCCCACAAGGGGGCACACATATCTGGAGTTCGCTCACAGTGGGCTGAGAGGCTGCTGGCGCGTCCATTCTCTATCAGTCTGTCTGTCTGTCTGTCTCTCACTCTCTCTCTCTGACTCTCTCCAGAAAAAAAAAAAAAGTCTGGGAATGTAGCTAAGAGACAGAGTGTCTGCCTAGCAGGTACAAGGCTAGGGATTCAATTTCCAGCACTACAAAAATAAAAAGACAATGAACAGGAGCTGGGAAGATAGCTCAGTGGTTAAAAGTGCTTGCTCACAAAACCTGCCAGCCCTGGTTCAATTCCCAAGCCACCCACATAAACCAGACCCAAAAGCGATGCAAGTGTCTGGTGTTGGTTTGCAGTGGCAAGGGACCCTGGTGTGCACATCACACACACACACACACACACACACACACATGTAAATATATTTTTTAACTAACAATAAAGCAAAACCAAAAAAAAACTCCAAATTCAGCAATGCATTTTTTAAAAGTTCAATTTTGCAGGCTGGATAAATGGCTTAGCAGTTAAGGCATTTGCCTGCAAAGCCTAAGGACCCAGGTTCGATTCCCCAGAGCCCACATAAGCCAGATGCACAAGATGGCACATGCATATGTTGTTCATTTGCAGTGGCTAGAGGCCCCCCTTTCTCTCTGCCTCTCTCTCTCAAATAAGTAAAAAATTTAAAAAGTTCAATTTTGCAACACTAGAGTGAATACATTCTCAAACATCCCAACACTATTAGCTGAGTGAGGCCCTCAAGGTCAGAGGTAGAGCTCAGTTACTGCCTTTGCCTGCCCACCCCTCTGCTGACCTTGGAAAGGAATACTTTGCCCTAAAGCTTAGGGGCCCCATAGCACACTGTCTTTCTGGGCTTCTTCAAGACTGGCCTGCACAAAATCATTATGCAAATGAAGTCCTTTGGGGTGATGTGGCCTGGATTTATGGAGGTTGGACAGTGTAGCAGTGGCTAACTGGCTTGGATTGGAATCTCTGCTTCACAACCTGAGCTGTGGGACCGTGACAAGTCACAGAACCTGTCCAGTTCTCTCCCTGGGCTTCAAATCTCCAGTTCCCAAGTAAGCCAGACATAGTGACACACACATGCAATATTGCATATGCACCACAAGGGGGCGCACGCATCTGGCGTTCATTCACAGTGGCTTAAAGGCCCTGGCACACTCAATCTCTTTTTCTCTCTCTCTCTGCCTCATTCTCTTTCTCTCTCTCAAAAATAAAAAATATATCTTTAAAACACACAGCAATGGGCTGGAGAGATGGCTCAGTGGTTAAGGCGACTGCCTGCAAAGCCTAAGAACACCCGTTCGATTCTCCAGGTTCCACATTTAGCCAGATGCAAAAGTGAGGCACGTGTGCAATGTTGCACATGTCCACAAGGGGGCACACACATCTAGAGTTCATTTGCAGTGGCTGGAAGCCCTGGCATGCCCATTCTCTCTTTCTCTCTGCCTTTTCCTCTCTCTCTCTCTCTCTCTCAAATAAACAAGTAAAATATTTTTTAAAAAAGCAAAAAACTTTCCACCCCTTTAAAAGTGAAAAAGCAACCTATCTATCCACCCTTGGTCCCTTGTCCATTCTCTACAACCAGATGCCAGCTGCTAGCTGCTTTTAAGACATCTATTCCCTGGCAATGAAGGATGAGCCTACACAGAAAAGAGGACCCCAGGCCAGAAGTTCTGGTTTAGAGGGTGCTCCTAGAGATTGCTGTCTGTGACTCACAGGGGTCTATCACAAAATAGTTGTTAACAGTAGTGATGCTGTAGAGGAGGCGGCTGGGAAAGCCTGCATTATCCGGATCCTCTGCTGTGATGTTGGCCACGATGGTTCCTGGACGCAGTTCCTCTGGGATGAAATACACTCTCTGTGGGCTGGAACAGAAATACAGCAGACACAGCTCATTTGCAGGGGCAGGGGAGGGTGCGGTCTGAGCAGCGAGTATTTTGGTGAATGCTAAATATAGCAAGCGCCAAGCTGCCTAAGTCCGTCAACATGCCTGGAGAGGGAACACAGCAGCTGAAAGAGGCATGGGGGATGGCTGGCTTTTGTAGTTCCAAAGATCAAATCCTTATGGATGCAAAGAAAGTGCCAGGCTGTGACTGCAGCAATTTACACAGGCTCCACTGTCTGACTCAGCATGCCTGCCAGGTGCCATTTCCTATCAGCTGTGCTATTAACATCCTGTATTTCTTTTTTTTTTTTTTTTTTTTTTTTTTTGGTTTTTCGAGGTAGAGTTTCACTGTAGTCCAGGCTGACCTGAAATTCACTATGTTTTACTATGTAGTCTCAGGGTGGCCTCAAACTCATGGTAATCCTCCTACCTCTGCCTCCCGAGTGCTGGGATTAAAGGTGTGCTCCACCATGCCCGGCTTCTTTTATTTTTTTTTCTTTTTTGTCCACCCTGGCACACCCCCCCCAGGTAGGATCTCATTCTGGCTCAGACTGACCTAGAACTCACTTTGTAGTCCCAGGCCTCAAATTCACAGCAATACTCCTACTTCTGCCTCCTGAGTGCTGGGATTAAAGGTGTGCAGCACTACTTTGGGGATAACATAAAGATAATTGATCTGGGCTGGAGAGATGGCTTAGCAGTTAAGGCGCTTGCCTGAGAAGCCTAAAGCCCCAGGTTCAATTCCCTAGCATCCATGCAAGGCAGATGCACAGGGTGGCACATGTGTCTAGAGTCTGTTTGTAGTAGTTAGAGGCCCTGGTGCACCCATTCTCTCCCTCTCTCTGGGTCTCTTTTTCTGTCTCTCTCTCTCTCTCTCGGTCTCTTTCTCTCTCTCTCTCTGTCTCTCAAATAAATTAATTAATTTAATTAAATAAATTTTTTTAAAAAAAGAGATAACTGATCTGCCCCATTCACTTCTCCCAATTTTTGTGCAAAATTTACCTGGATTCTTTCAAAACTCCATCTGGACATGATGTCCAGGACTGCAGGCTTCCTTCTCGTGCCTGACTCCCACTCCACAATGCTGCCAGGAGCCAGGAATGGTCTAGTCTAGCACCTCTGCTCTTTGCTTACCCTTCCTTGTGCTGTATGTTCTGCCCGAGGATGCAGCATTTCCACATGGAGCTTGCATACCTTTCCAGGCTGCACTCCTCGTGCGCTCTCAACTGAGATGGAAAGTCTTCCTGGCAGGTGGCAAGGCCAGAGCATTTAGCTCCAGAGGTCACTGCATACAAGAGAACCCAGGCCCCCAACTTTACCCATGCTCCTCAGGCCTCCCATGGAAAAGACCACTAAGAAGTCAGACAGATTGGAAGGGCTTAGCAGTACCACCGAAGCCAACGGAATGGTTCTGAATGCACCAGGGGACATTTGTTCTTTACAGTGACTCTTCAGAAAGCCCCTTTTCTGGCCTGAAGAGATGGCTCAGCTGTTAAGTGTGATTCCTACACAAGCATGAAGGCCCAAGGGGGCCTGAGACTGCCCAAGTTCAAATCCCCAGGACCCACCTTAAACATTTGACCATGGCCCCTCATGCCTGTAACCCCAGTCATGCAGAGGAGGAGCAGAGGCCTCGGAATTGCTGGGGCTTGTGAAAAAATGACAAGCTCCGGGATCACTAAGAGACTCTGGCTCAAACAAGTAAAGGCAAAAGAGTGATGGAGCGGGACTTTTAGCTCTGGCCACTACACAGACACACACAGACACACACACACACACACACACACACACACACACACACACACTCTCTCTCTCTCTCTCTTTTCTAAGGAAGGGCTATTTCTTTTTGTTTGTTTGTTTGTTTATTTATTTATTTATTTATTTTGAGGTAGGGTCTCACTCTAGCCCAGGCTGACCTGGCATTCACTATGTAGTCTCAGGGTGGCCTCAAATTCACAGTGATCCTCCTACCTCTGCCTCCTGAGTGCTGGGATTAAAGGCGTGCACCACCATGCCCAGGGGTGCGGGGCTGGGGAGGGGAGGATATGGGCATGCCAGGGCCTCTGGCCACTACAAACAAACTCCATTCACATATGGCACCTCGTGTATCTGGTCCACATCGGTCCTGGGGAATCAAACTCGGGGTAACTAGCTTTGCAGACAAACACCTTAACCACTGAGCCATCTCTCCAGCCCCAGGAAGGCTATTTCTAAGAGTTATTTCTAATTCCCTAGTTTCCTAAGGTGCCATTTCTCCACGTGGGCCCTTCCTCAGGGAACACGTTCTTCACCTCAGCTGTCAATGCCTGTGTTCATGTTGGGGTCTTGGATGGTTTCTGTTGCTCTGTCTCATCTCTGCTGGAGACAGAGGAAGCAGAGGCAGGCTGTAATCAGACCTTAACCTGTTCTTCCTTGTGGGTCCTGTCCTGGATCCTGGGTGTCACCCTATCCTGCAGGGGCACCCTTTTGTTGGGAAAGGTAACCTTGTCTGCCCAAGAGGTGACTCCAGTGCTATGGGCTTCCTTGTCCAGTGTCGCACCGAGCAGACTCCTTTTCCTCTCATTTGCCGGCCACAGACCTTCTAGGGGGTCTGTGATACTGGCCACTGATGGGTGCAGCAATAGGCCGATGGAGTGGGCCCCAGAGGACGGGTGGCACAGACCAGAGATGTAGCCACCAACTGTGTCTTTTTGTCCTTTCAGTGAGAGAGCACAATGTCACACATGCACACAAGGCGGTATACGCATCTGGTGCACTGCATATGCAGTGGCTTAAGGCCCTGGTGCACCCATTTTCTCCATTTCTTTCTCTCTCTGCCTCTTTCTCTTTTTCTCTCAAAATAAATAGTAATTTAAAAAATTACGCCAGATGTGGTGGTGCACGCCTTTAATCCCAGCAGTCAGGAGGCAGAGGTAGGAGGGTTCCCATGAGTTCCAGGCCACCCTGAGACGACTAGTGAGTTTCAGGTCAGCCTGGGCTAGAGTGAAACCCTACCTCGAAAACAAAAAACAAACAAACAAACAAGAAGGGTATGGGGTTCAAGGACTTTCCTGAACCCCTAACACCCTGTTACACTCTCTGTACCTTATGCGTGGTCCCATGGTGTATGTGAATGTAGAGGCACCGGAGGTATGGAGAGAAAAGAGGGAATATGGACATTGAAGAGTGCATAGAAAGAACACTGAAGATCTCCTGCTTCATGTTATTTGGCCAGAACAAAGAACATTCTCAGCCAGGCGTGGTGGTGCACGCCTTTAATCCCAGCACGTGGGAGGCAGAGGTAGGAGGATCACTGAGAGTTCGAGGCCACCCTGAGACTACATAGTGAATTCCAGGTCAGCCTGAGCCAGAGTGAGACCCTACCTTGAAAAACAAAAAAAACAAAAACAAAAAAAAAGAACATTCTCTGTCTTGTCACCAATGTGTCGCAGGAGGCTACAGCTCAGGGGCCTTTTGTGCCCTCAGGCCTACCTGGTAAAGCGCGGGACCTCATCGTTGATGTTCACAATGGTGACCTGGAGAACTGCAGAGGCTTCAAGGCCCTCACTGTCCCTCACTCCCACAACAAGATGGAAACTGCCAGGAAAACATTCCAAGTGAGAGAACGAAGCTTTCCTGACATTGCCACAAAAGAAAGATGAGAACGAACAGGGCAGAAGGGAGAAGGCAAGAGTCGGCTCCCTTTCCGGCCACCTCTTCTTCCTCTCTCCTTCAGCTGTCAGACCTGTGTGGCTACCCACCTTCCCCGGTGCTCAGATCCACTCCCCCCATATCTCAGTCCACAATTGCTCCTCACAGGCGGGGTGTCCACGCAAGCTAGCAAAGGCGCATCTTCTGTATCCTGGTCACTCACCATGTCCCTGAAAAGTGCGTATCCCAAGCTCTCTAGGAAATGCAGCTTTCTCCTATTTCATTTGTTTGTTTGTTGGGCTCGGAATGGAACCCGGGACCTCTCATATGTGAGGCAAGCATTTTACCACCGAGCCACGCCTCCAGATGTCATCACTTCCCTACTTCTCCCAAGTTGGGTGCAAAAGCCAGAGCCCTCATCTGTCTCACTGAGGCTTTGGGCTTCCATGCCAAAGCCCATCCTCTCCTCAGAGGCCTGCTTGTTCCACTTCCTGCCCTTGACCTCTTCAGGGGCTGCCTCCTTCAAGCCCTTGGGCTCTGAGTAGTCATGACCCTGGAGCTGGAGCCCTCTGCCACACTGCTGCTGGAATGCCTCGCCCTGCTAAACCAGGCTTCTGTGCCCGCTGAACTCGTGCCGAGCTGGCAAGCTGCTCAGACCCCAGTGCCCTCCACTCGCTGCCTTGTGTTTTCCTTGCCCCTCACATAAACCGTATTTGAGGGAAGAAATTGCAAGGCTACCTTTTGTGTCCTGCTTCAAAGTCCAGTTCAGTTGTGGAGAAGAGGGTGCCGCTGGCTGACATTCTGAAGTTCTTCGAGGGAGAGAGCAGGAAATACTGGAAGCGAGGGAAACAATATTGTCAGTATACCCGTGCCTTGTCGCCTGGTGTGTTTGCTCAGGTCCCGTCTTCTCCTCTTGGTCCGTGCAACAGTTTTGATGAACCAGGCAGATGTCCACATAGGTGGTTCTGAGACTTCATGGCTGCTAAGACTAAAAGGCCTCTAGATCCGCTGGGCTGTGCCTCTGGCTCCGACTGGCCACAGCC